>JAECUM010021705.1:0-70846 GCA_016617855.1 Megalonaias nervosa | reverse complement strand
TTTACAGTCGTCGCCAAAACCAGTGAGAATGATAGAACGTATGGATGTTACTAACATTTCTAATCTTAATATGATACGAATGCAAAATTGGAGTGTTTTGGCCGGATAGAAACGAAAATAATTACCATTGCTGAACTAAGAAGTCTCCTTATCAAATTAAGAACTACACACACGCGTTCATTGTGGAACCATTATAACTAACTACAAAAAAATTAAAAGGAGAATATTTTAGTTCCAACGAGAAGCATGGCATTGTCATTAAGAGCGGCTTTCTTAAGATTATATTGTATGTATGTATCTACGTATGCATGTATGAAGGTAGATAGATAGGTATATATGTATGCATTTATGTATGTATGTATTTATGTATGAATATATGTATATATGCATGTATGTATGCATGTATATATGTATGTATGAAAGGATGTATGTATGTATGTCTTTGACATACGTTTTCTAGTTTTTAATTTAATTTCGCCTTTCAGGCCTTCCAGTAGAGATACTTATGCCAATATACTTATTCGAATATCCAAAACCGAACTTATCGAGCGCTACTACACTAAACGCATACACTGTTGGCATTGGAATGCTTTACATATCAATAACTCACACTGGCAGTAGTAATATGATGCTCGTGGGAGACATATCATAATTATAAACCAGCAAATTGACTTGCATATATCAACAGGACATATATGAAAATTGAGAGGTTTTTAGGCTGTTCTGGGAATAAAGCAAACATGTAGCAGTAACACCATCTTTAGACGCCATTCTGCACACACATACAATCCATCACTTGCTTATTAATACAAACCAGCACACACTGTACTATCGCCCGGTTTTTGTTATATACAATAAAGCTCACAGAATCTATATTGCACGATTGACAATTTCTTTTGAAAGATTATTCAGAACAATATTCTGATAATAACGTGGAAACAAGCGATACCGACGCCGACACAATCTACAAAATAAAGTGTTAATTGATATTGGATGATGGCAGATGACCTCCATTGCCATCCTAATTTTACAGTCGTCTCATAAACAGTGTGAATAATAGAACTACAGATGTTGATAATATTTTTAATCTTAATATGATACGAATGCAAAATTAGAGTGTTTTTGCAGGTTAGAAACGAAAATGATTACTGACAGAGAGAAGTCTCATTTTCAAATAAAGAACTACACACACGCTTTTATGGTGGAGCCATTATGACTAACTGAAAAAAATGAAAAGGAGAATATTTTAGTTCCAACGAGAAGTTTGGAACTGTCATGAACAGCGGCTTTATTAAGATTGTATTGTATGGATGTATGAATCTATGTATGTAGGTATGTAGGTAGGTAGGTAGATAGTTATGTATGTATGTATGTATGTATGTATGTATGTATGTATGTATGTATGTATGTATGTATGTATGTATGTATGTATGTATGTCTTTGATATACGTTTTCTAGTTTTTTTATTTAATTTCGCCTTTCAGGCGTCCCAATGGTGATACGGTGATACTTATAACAACATACTTATTCAAATATCCAAAACCAAACTTATCGCGCGCTAATACACTAAGCGCATAAACTGGTAGCATTGGAATGCTTTACAAATCAATAACTCAGCCTGGCAGTAGTTATATGATGCTCGTGGGAGCCATAGCATAATTATAAACCAGCAAATAGAGTACCATATATCAACAGGATATATATGAACACTGAAATATTTTTTTTAGGCTGTTCTGGGAATAAAAGAAAAAATGTAGTAGTGAAAACATCTTTAGACGCCATCCTGCACACTCGTACAATCATCACCTGCTTATTATGACAAACCAGCACATACTATATTATTGCCCGATTTTGTTATATACAATAAAGCTCACAGCCGACTACCTTGCACGACTGATAATTTCTTTTGAAACATTATTCAGAACAATGTACCAAACGCCACACAGTAACCATTAATAGAGCGAAACTCATGTACACGGAGGTGGGACATATGCAACATATACATTTCATGAGTTGCTTGACCATACCTCAGAAAAAAATGCTTACAAATGTTAGATATATTATAATTGTTTACATGCTATTTTGCACCCTTTCCCAAGTGTCTAAGCAATTGGTTTCATATTTTGTTGCTTGTACACTGTTGTACCATATTCACTATAATCAGCAAAACTACTATAGAGATTGCTTAACTGGAAAATTTTGAAATTCGCTCAGCGAAATGAAAATCAAGAAACATATTCATATGAAGCTGAAGGCTTGAAGCTGCTGCGGTTACGTGGAATGAAGCTTTTCAGACACCGGCTCATTGTTGCAATTGCTTAAACATGTGTTACATAGCAGGAAAAGATGGTACATGACAAACAACAATGTCATAAACAACATGCTTACCGAAAATAATTCACAAATATCATTCCCGAAAGTATGCATTCTTTTGTTTGGAATCTTCCTTACGGTGTCAGTTGTGAAACACCGACAAATGTCGGAAAAATGTGCCTTTATAGCCATGTATCCTCATTAGTTGCATATAAATGCTTCTAACGTCAATCACACTCAACGTTTCTATCCTGCTTAAAAGAAAATGACCGTGCCTCATGGTCTGAATTTTTTGTGGAATATACACTTGACCCTCCTCACGCTCAAGCAACGTCACAAATTTAGATTCTGTTTAACTTGTTTCCATTTGTTTGAAGGATTTAGCGATATCTACAATGTCGAACTAGAATTGGCTGTTATAAAATCACGTTCTCCAAATACATACAGGAAACGTCTCCTTTCTGCTCACTCAGCTTTTCCTGAATCATTTATTTCATTATAGTTCAACGCGATACGTTGGACAGAATTTCATCTCACTACTATAATTTTTCCTTTTGAAATCTATTATTTCTTCTTTTCACAGAACAGAAAACACTACAGTAAACATTATGTTCTGGCTGGAGAGGTTACTGGTGAACATGAATATTTGCGAGCCAAAACAACCAATGATAGTTTATGCTCAGAAATGCCTGGTAAAACATAGTTTGTCACCTGCATATCTACCCATTTTAACATAGTTTGTATTTGCTTCCACACGCTGTAATAGGCTTAATTTCCAACCATGGCGGATGAATAAAACGAAAGAGGATCTTAAACAATTGCACAACTGGAATATTTGAATCAGGCTGTTCACATTTTCAGTGATCTTAAAACTAATTATGGAGTGCTACAGATAACTTTGATTAGTAGGAATAACAATTCTTGCAAATTAAGCTTAATATGTTTTGAAATGTTCAGATAACGAGAGAGGAAGATTTTATCTGCTAAAATATGCAGTATACATGACGACGTTTAAGGTAAGCGTATACATAGGAGGACGATTGACAAAATTCATTGTGTATATTATAACGTACTTTTAGTATTGACAAATCCATGAAAAGACTTCGGAACTCACATGCGATAACTGTATTTTACTGCACTCTATTGTTTCAGGAAGTTGGTTTATGCTACATATGGTTAGTGAACTATCAGGTATCATGTATGTAATTGAAGATATTTCGTGTCTGTGAAGTGCGAGGTGCATATGCTATGTATGAGGAGCCTAAATGTAATGTTTAAATCAGCACGTGAGAGTATACACAAGTATAAATATTGAGGAATACGTGTAAGAGGTAGGAAATGTGTGTGAAATAATCCAGGATGATGATCGGATTAAGTAGTACTCGAATTTGCCCCACGGTTGGTATACCTATTTAATCCACAAGTGGTATTTTGTTTCTGTTCTACTGGTGATATTCCTAGGGATTCTACTAGCAGTAGGTCAATTTAATTTATAAATGGTATTCCCATTAACACTAACAGCGGTTATACTATTTACTCTGCTAGTGGGATGCCTATTTACTGTACTATTTGTATTCCTATTTACTATATTAGTGGCATTCCTATTTACATTACTAATGGGGTTCCTGTTTACCCAACTAGTGTGATTTCTATTTACTATACTAGTGGGGTTCCTGTTTACCCAAATAGTGGTATTCCTATTTACTATGATAGAGGGGTTCCTGTTAACCCACTTAGTTTAATTCCTATTTACTATACTAGTGGAGTTCCTGTTTACTATACTAATGCCAGTATGTTTATAAGTTCTGTAATTAAACAGGTTATAGATTCAAACAAAATTACCCCGCAAGATAAATGTATTAATCCAGAACTGTAGTAACAATTTATTCATCTGTCATAGAATTTTGAGAACAAGAATTTTACTTATTCTTTACATCTGGACGTTCTTCGACCATCTCTTCCATTCGTTTGTACTACGTTTGGACGTTTCGAAAAGTATTTGGGGATATTTTAAATTTCAAAAATCAATCAGTAGGTGTTTTGGATAAACGCAGTATGAATTAGCCCCTCTAAAAATCTCCGTCGTGCCCTGCGACAGCTATGTCTCTTTGTTTTCATTCTCTTTCTTCCGTCAGTTGATAGCATTTGCATCACATTGCCTTAGTCCTCTTCTTGTTGCTGAAGCAGACGCGAAAACGTTCTATTTTGTCGAACAAATTATTGTATATTTGATTAATTTGCTCATTGTTGGATATCTCGCTCATCAGAAAATAAAATTTGGTTTCTAGTCTGTTTATTTCCACTGTCACTTTAAAAATATCTTTATTTAAGGGTTATACTTTCTCTTAAGAGTGGTATGGTGAACATGAATATCCATGCTTTCTTCTCACCGATCAGTGTTCAATTTTGTATTCAATTTTGATATCTTTCCTAGGTTGATATCGCTGTGGACTGCACTCGTCTTCTTTTTATGATTATATTTGTTTAGAGTCTTATGGGGACGATATTTGCATTTGAAACGGATATATAGATATAGGTGTAATTGTCCACCTTACTACTGAACGCTCACCTAATTCTGTAAGATGAACTATTAGTGATTTTCCTGCTTAGATGCATACCTACTTTCTCACTGTCTTCTTACGTCATGATTGTAAAGGGATGGAAAAACGTTTATTATATAATAAATACCATCGGATACGAAAGTTCAGCTAGTTACAACTTTGGATGAGACGAGCAAAAACTAGTTAATGATGAGGATACAAAATTAATTTGACTCCACAGAGAGTAACCTCAAATTTCCCCAAGTACCTTTACAAACGTCCGGACGTCTTTCGGATTAAAAGACTCCATCGTCAGGAAGACATGCACGAGATGGACGACATCGTCAGGACATATCCGGATATTTGGAAAAAGTACGTTTTTAATTCAGATCATTCTCGTGTCATATTTACTTTATGTGTTTGAAGTAATCGTTATTTGTATCAAGACAACGAGACTTTGTATTAACAATTATTATTATGCATGGTATTTGCTCTCTTTAGTTACAAGATAAAAACAGATCCAAGAACACTACTTGTGTTAACTTTACAATTGTTCTTTGTAGGCATGCAGTCAGGAGAGGACAGCGAGCCTGGGCAAAATTGATAATTGCAAATATTATCGCTTTCCACTTGGAGTTTAGTATTATTTCTTTCCAGACAGAAAATATATAGTTGCCCATTTCAGGGTCTGTAATTAGAGCAGTATACATTTGAATTATTCTGGAAAAGCAAATTAAGCAATTTAGCAGTTATAATGTCAACCATAATAGGGGCTTCATCTAATTTTGTCCTCAAGACTGTTTAACTTAATAACGCTCCACAAAACAGACATATATTTTAAATGTATAGAACTATAATGATTATTCAGTCTGTCAGACTTGATATTATTATTTCGAAAAAAAATGAATACTACAATCCCAACCTTACCAAGACAGCTGGGCCTTCAGCAAAAGACACAGACGCTCACAAAAACGAAACAATAAGAGCGGTTATACCAATTTGAATAGTTCTTGCACATTCTAATTAATAGCACAAACCTACGATGTGAAAAAATTCAAGCCTTTTAGAAGAGGACAGAACATACTGAATGAGTTTAAAACGCAATCAAAATAGATTATATATATTTGTTTACTGAACTGAAGGGCACACAAGTGTGGCAAAAGCTAGTGGTATCAGATACTACTATTCGAGAGAATTAAATTGTTAATTGGATGATTATAACTTTCATCGAAGTACTCTAGTTAATAGGGAAAAGATGAAGTTTTCAAATTTGCTTCCAATAATGACACAATTGAAGTATGCAGCTCAAGATAGAATAGATGAAACTGTACATTATATAGAAAGACACAATTGTCTTTTTATGTTGGTAAATATACATATTTGTTTACGGGTACATTTTCAGTACAATTTGGAGTTTTAGTTACCTTTACACTGTAAATATAAGATGATACGACAAAAATAGCTAGATATCGAACAGCACGTGGTGACAAAGTATACGAAACAATTGTAGCTGATCCAACCAAAGAATAATAAATTTGATACCTAGCGAGGAAAAGAAAAATTATACATTTCAAAGAGTTGAAGAAATGTCACACAATGCTGCAAATAAAAGCACAAGTTTACAACGTCGTTCAGTTCATAACGCCGAAATACATGTTATTAGAGAAAAAGTATTCCACTGAGATTTTATTGTTTTTACAAAACCGACATAATCAGCAGTTTTCTGACATATTTGCTCTGATCCTAAAACTTCATCCGCTTGCATAAAAAACAGATGTGGTAACAGATAAAGAAAGATCGAATAATTATATAAAATAAACTGAATTTAAAGAGTGGTCAACTACACAGGTTTCGAGCACATTGCACATGCAACGATTCTCCACAACTATGTTTACGTAATCCCGTGGATGTCCAGTCATAGGCATTGTTGGCTTGTAGGGATTTGAAAAGGAATGTATACGAACGCATTTTAACAGTAGCATTTTCTCCACATACGCTTGGTTTACAAACCCAGCCATCATAAATTGAGATTTAGTCCACAATGATGTCAAAAAGGATTTTAAAAAACGAACATCTAACCATATATAGACTGGTGAATGAAACATGTTTCGCAGCAAGATCCTTGATTTGAGAAACGGGAAAATTACTTTATAGAAAACTATAGCCTTTAAGTGTTTGGGTGGAAATAAAACGAGAAAATGATGTTGACTTTTTACCGACTGTAAATAGTGTAGAAAATTTAACCTCTGACCCATTGGTAGTAAAGAGGGGCTAGAAGGTTCAACCGATTGTGATATCTTTATAGTGATTGAACCTGTGAAACATAACCTGTATCTCAATGGTCGTTAATGCCATTTTGTTTGTAAAGGCATTCTCATTTACATCTAAATAGTTGTTATAACAGTAGGGCCATATGACATAGGATTCAATCCAACACACAACAACATAAAATGTGTGGGTGTTGCAGCTGTAGAAGGTATCACTTACTGACCCCGTGTCACAATGTTCCCGTAGAGTTGTGATGTTAATTTTCAGCTTATGCAGCGTGCGAGCAATAAATGTTCCCATGCTGACATTCTCTGTCTTTTTCGGTTTTGCTGGGAACACTTGTTCCTTCTCCTTATTAAGAATAACCCCAAAGATTCAAGGAACCAATGAGGCAGGTAGACGAATGAGAGTCATTTCCATACTGGCTAGGCGCTTACCTGCTATATGGCTGGAAAAAAAACTGATGTAAGATGCAAAGTTACTTTCCGTCTTTAGAGGCAACGTGTAACGCCTCTGCTTTAACACCAATTGAGCTAGATATAAAACCCATACACTGCTGCCTCTTATGTTCTTCCATTGCTGGCAAGAGCAACTATAAAGTGCATACTCTGTGGGAAAATAATACAGACGCTCAAACTTGCCCTGCATCTGGTACCCCAACCCCACCTCTATACCTCACAGACTGAGTCCAGACAAAAATTCAGATGTCATTACGCATGGATCCGCATGGTTACAGTAGTTGCCGTAAGGTGCATGCAGTGCTCACCAGCTACCTAATTAGACTCCAATCCAGGTTTTCAGTCAGGATTAGCTCTCTTAGCCTTTGGATCTCCCGAATCTAAACCTCAAGGTTGTGGGTGTTATTTAATCCATATCTTTTGTTTGATTACGGAGGCCAGAAATAGACCACAAGCTTTTGAGCTTTCACATCGCGTCTCTTGTCTCGAAGCTCTAAGACTCCAGCTGGAC
Organism: Megalonaias nervosa; assembly: GCA_016617855.1. Lineage (NCBI taxonomy): Eukaryota > Metazoa > Mollusca > Bivalvia > Unionida > Unionidae > Megalonaias > Megalonaias nervosa. The sequence continues at coordinate 62,756 of JAECUM010021705.1, read as the reverse complement.
ATCACGAGCCTTCAAGGGCCCAGTTTCTATTGTTGCCTCGAGGCAGCACGGCTGAGGTCTTTTCTACGTAGGGATTATGAACTGGCAGGTAAGTCGTACACACTCGAATGTCTTTTTGCGATAACTTAACCAACGGTAGTATCGGTAGCTACTATATTAGGCACATTGCGACAGGCTTGTGACTGACCAGTAGGTAAGACTGGTTAAAACAGATACTGCCGATGAAATACCAACTGCATAGTTTGTAGATTCAAGACTGATTTCATTACAAACAGCATTTGCAGCATTCTTCAGATGTGCAAAGTTCCTTGTAACTGTTTCTTCGTACCTCAGGCTGACAATCCTTTGTATTGATTTTGGTGTTTACTTGTACATGGTTATCAAAACTGTATATCTATCTATCTATCTATCTATCTATCTATCTATCTATCTATCTATCTATCTATCTATCTATCTATCTATCTATAGATAGATAGAATTGATATGCACTCTTGTTCAATTATAGCTTGTTGTCTCATATTTACGCCATCAATTTTCCTTTGAGTCTGCTTTGTGTCCATGCGGTCATAAATCATACCTGTCACTGTATATAATGGCTGAAGTACCGTGTGCATACTCACCAACTGTTCTAGAAACTCATTGATAACTAAAATAAAATCAAGCTAAGCTATAAGCTATACTTATTATAGTATGATTTGCTATATTTTCCATGCGTTTCATGTTTTCCCATTAGTTGTGACTAATCCTATAGAGAATCTCACTTCTTTCTCATAACAGCACGCTCGGGAACTTGTTTGCATGCATTTTCGTCTCAGTTACGATATTTAGATTTGTGGGAACAACTGTATGTCATGGTTCCGACTATTCAAATTTTTTCTACTTTCACTTTCTTCCAAGTTTGACTTTTGACTGAAATGTGATAATTTGTTCGTGATAGAATCAGATTATGTTACCTATCAAGACGTCTAATAGACAATGTCTGGTACTGTGTTTAGAGCTGTCGATCTGAATTTTGCAATCGCGTCGACTTCTTTTGGGTCTGCTATTGTAACTGCAGACACCTGATTGGTATATTGTTCATTCAACATTAAAGACTCCGAGGCAAGATGAACAGTACCTGATGAAGCTACATCTGCTTATTACAAACTGCTATCTCTATGCAAATTAACTATCGCAACATGTGGTGCCAGTTTAATGAGTGGAACCACTAAAATAATCATAAAACATCCTTGTACATTCACACAAAGCCTTTGTCACTAATCGTTTCATTTTATCAAACAACGGTACGTTTGCCTTTGAAACAGGTACAATCCCACCTTGGACCGTTTCTCTTACGTTATCCTCAGACTTCTACACAGAAGATTCTTTGCTTGGTAAGGTTATGATGTGATGACCGAATTAGGGATTCAGCCTATGGCTGTACTCACATACAGAAGCAATTCTTAATCTACTTTCAATTTCTGTACATTGAATCACTACACTGTTGAGGTTGATTAAAGAGGATCGATGTTTAGAATTTACATATTTAGTGCAAGAATTTGTACGGTCGGGACATTTTTGCTGATATTGTCTTTTTCACCTATCTGCTCTTCTTTATTATCACTCGGGTTTTGAAACATAGAAAGCAATATTCTAATTAGTGATGATTTGCTTGTTTTTGATCTCCGATTATGGTCAATATTAATAAACGATGTTGTTGTAGAAAACAATACATAGATGTTAAAAAACGATATAAGGAGACATAGGCATATTTTTGTTCATCATAATGCAACGGACTAAATTTGTTTGTGCGGTATGCATATATATAAAGGTACTTAGAACCAGACAGTTACAGAAAAAAAGTGCAAACAAAAATAAGTATGAAGAACACCTGCTATCTCCAAATCCTCAAACGTTTCATAGAAAGTTCTATGACAAATTTTCGACTTCATAGATTATCGTTAACATGCGTAAATACCTTTTATTTGGGGTTTATTAATTCAGAAAAGAAACTAAATGCAAACAAAGATTCATCTAAAATGATGCATTTGTCATCTTAAACATGGGCAAAATTTATTTACGATTTTCTTTCTCACACGTTATTCCAAGCAAAGTCTCTATAACTAATGTCATGCTTTCAAGCAATACGTCAGATTTAAGTCTAAAGCCCCGAGTAAGTTTTAGAGCAGTCAACATTTTGAAAACTGATATCTGTTTTGCAATTAAACCTGTATTGATAACAAACTTGGGTAAAGTTGTTATCGTGTTGTGGTAATTGGATCTGTTAATGTAATTCCGTGGTAATGGTCAAACATTATGTGACAAAACACACACGTATTCAAGTTACCAAGACCTGACTTAGAGTGCTGAATCCCCTAAAACGCATTAATGGTTAGCAGTGGAACGCTTAACATATCCATAATAGACACTGGTATTAGTAATATGGTGCACCCTGGGGACATATCATAAGTTTAAAGACTTACTTGTAGCGGCACTATGAGGACTTAACGACAAGTATTGTGTTTATGGACACACTAGACACTTACAGAAACATACTATACTATCATAATAGAAGGCCAGGGCAATATTTTCCTTGAACACATGTATTTGATATCAGTATTGGTTGTAAATATAGTCCTAGGCAAAGACAAACATACAAACCTGCAAGAAGTATAAGTTAAACCATTTGTATGGGAAAATATGAATGATTTTGTTTTTTCTGAGTAATGATGCTGATCACACGGTAGTAATTGTATGGGAAAAATGGGAATCAGTCTGGAAATGGGTTTGCATCATATAGAGTACATATAGATTTTCTGACCAGGATTGGTTGAAAGTTATTTGGTAGGAAAAACGAATAACTGAAATCTTACCCTAGTTGTTACTTACAAAATAGATACATTGTTCTATTAGTGTGATTTCTGTCCCTTAACAGTCTTGAGTCTGGGACACTCATTACTGAAATTAGCACCTGAATCTATAATGCGGAATTGAAAGCACGTGTTTCAAACACTTGTAGGTCCAGAATGCCCCGGCTCATAAGAATTTCTTAATACACTATACTATTGTTAGCATACGTGACGTGCAGTATGAAAAATTATAGAAATTACTGCATGATTTTGACAATGTCAAGTTTACGGAGAAAAGAAATTAGCATATCATAATTGGTACTGATTGTTTGGTGGTATCTGTCTTTTCTGGAGATTGGAGTAGCAGTGAAAGGGCCATTGGGGTTTGTTAACCAAACAAGAAGATTGATTTATTTTAAAGCACTTTAATACAATGGCCTTATTCTCATACCACATTTAAACAAAATGTATATATTTAAAAATCAAACAATCATGAAGACGCGTTGTCACAACTGGCTTATTTAGTATTCGGTACGCAAACATCAACATTTATTTTGAAACCTGGTGGTCATTATTCGTTTCGTTTCAGATGTGATCATAACACCTAAATGTCACAGAGTCAAATCCTTTACAAGCCTGCTGAACCAAACTAAGAGAGATAGTAGTAGTAGTAGTGTATCATGATCACACTCTAATAAGACGAATGAATGTTGCCAAAACACATAAACAGATTCTTCTGCTAGGAAAGATATTACTTCCAATAAAATGCACACATACCTCAGAAAACTTCGCCACTTAGTGACGATATATCGTATCACTTCTAGTTCTTGTTCTTTGGTCGTGATTATTCCTAACACACCAAAGTTATGACCAGCATTTCCTAATTTGATGAAAAATTGAAACCTAATGCTAAATGAACTTCACTAGCGAAGTCTTCTGCTTTGACTTTTCTGAGAACTTCTGGTAAAGTCTCTCATAGGACAAATGTACAAAACACAAGTGTATCAAAATGTTTAATGGATTTACCCAAACAAGAACTGTCACTGTATTACTCCGCCAAAAGCACCTTGTTAATGATTGCCATAGTCAAGTTGATAAGATGTGCAAACGAATCCAGGTATTAAAAATAATAACTTTAGGATAAGATTTACTTCAGCGGTTGTCATCCTCAAATAAAGACGTGACCAAGAAGATAATATGCGCGTTGATACATTCAAAGACACATATTTCAATGTAGACAACGATCCTAACAATGATCGATTAAACGACTGCCAACTGAAAACCAATAATTAACCAGTTCAGAAACGTTAAATCTTTAACATCTGGAAATATGGTTTCAGGACAGGTCTACGTCGCATGGACTGCATGCTCTCCTGAGTCTAAATAGAAATAGTAACGTGTTCAGTTTGATAGCTAAAATACTAAGTACAAGACAAACGTCGAGGAAACCATGGTTTACGTGTGAAAATCTTACCTTCGCTGAGAACTGACATCAGTTACACCTCGATCAAAACGGCAAAAGAAGTTGAAAACCTTGCCTGTTACCTCTGGACTTCAATGTATGAGCTAACATAATATTTTTCCAAGGACAGCTACCACAACGGTTCTCCAAATGGACAACATCAATTCAAGGAAAGGCGCCAGGGCGGCTCCCATCAACAATGCCATAAATTTGCTGTTTAGCAAAGTTGAATTGGGCTTGATTGCCAAACTATTCAAAAACAATGTGGATACTAACATTATTGAGAGTACCTTGCAAAAATTATTTGACGTATAGAAAATAAGCACAAAATATAACACCTACATGCCTCTATTGTATGGTATGGACACAGAGGATGCTTTCAGCCATAGAGTGCTGATAGAAGCTGATGATTCCCTTCATAATGCTGGATTTAACGAACATTGAAATCACATCAAATATGGATTTCGTTTAGAAATGGGTGGTCCTTTATATCTGGACGTGTAGTTGTAAAATAATTATTTGTTCAGTGTAGAGAGCAGAGAGCAATATATAGCAATTACAATGCTAGAGACAGAAGGGATGAGTCCCGCCCAAGCTCTGGATGCAGTCAAATGATTAGGAATAAGTGTTGTTTTCCCGTGGAGCCTAAGGGCTAAAGTAAGACAAACCACCTTTCTGCTAACATGGAATAGAAACGCAAACAAAGCCAATAGAAGAAGCTGTCGCCTACGTAGACCGAGACAGGTAGGGAGAACCCCAGTACAACAAAGGGAGCGAACAGCAAAGACCTGACCGATATCAGTCGCCCCTACGCGACGTCCACCTCCAAAAGTAACAACAACACACAGCTTCAAATTCTGAAGCTTGTGCACGAAACCCATTGCCATCAACATTGAGTACCACTCAACTGGACGTCCGGTCAAGGCTCGAACATGCGAGGAAAAAACAACTGAAGGAAAAAGAGGCCCAGGAGGCAACCAGAAGGAAAGAAGTATAAAAAAGGCAGTCTATGAAAACTGCAGTAGCATTACATCATGACAGGAACAATCAGGGTACACCATCGACTCGTAAAGAACAATGCAGAGGCTAAAAAACAGAATCAACTGCGAACACCAACGCTAATCCAGCTGGTGCCGATTTACCTCAGAGACCATGGTGTGGAATTGGAAATGAGAGAGCTAATCAAAGATCCAGAAGACTTCAGGACGATCGTTGCAACCTCCAAGTTAATTCAGTATGAGGGACGACTAGGCGAAGAAACGAACTCAAACTTCTTCCAGATAGCGGGTATATCATTGCAATGTGAAAACAATATTAAGGATGTCAATTATCCCTTGTGGCGGTAAGCAAACTCTATATACCACCGAGATTCCTGCCCATCCATACCATTTTGCCCACCAATGAACAACCTCGTAGTTGCTGACCTAATTCCTCCAAGCAATTCCCAAGAGCAGCGAGACACATGTTTAGGCCGTTCCAGTTCCAGCCATCAGAGGTCATCCCCCAGCCCTTTTTGAGGCCCTTCTTACCCATTTTGATAACAACTGCTCTGATATTCAAAATCGATCCAATTTACGCCGTTCGAATTTGTAAACGAATTTAATCTAATTTAGACTCCAAAAATTTAATTGGTCACTCAGACCTAGAATTTTTTCTTATTTCGGTAATGTATGTATAGTCTGTACACAAACTTTTAAAATATGACAGAGTAAGAAAACTTAAAACTGGTTAACGTGATCGCATTTACAATATGTGACTTATGCACAATTGTTTATATGAAACCGCACGAAATTAAATAACTTGCCAAACTTTGATGCATAGCGTTTCACAACATATTTGCTTGCCACTCGACGAGCAAACAAGACGTTTGCTATGCAGTTATTAACCCGTCGCATAAGGCCGAGATGCCGAGTGACATAACCTTATGATATGATGAGGTTTGTCAGATATTGTTGACCTGTCACCATCATGACACAATCGAAGGTTGCGAAATTTAGCAAAACCTGGTACATATATACATGGTAAGACACCACTTGATAGAAAAATGACAAAGACGTTTACTATTATATTTGATATTCTCCAAGACCTATTGGAAGATTATACAGCAAGATAAAGGCATGTGCTTAAGTTAAGACCATAATGAGACTCAGTAGCACCGTATAATGTCGTCGTTTACATCTCAATGGCTGTCCTGAAAACTAAATGGACCCTTTGAATGATAGCTGGTTGAAACTAGAATCTAGTATGTCATTGCAGTGCGTAAAGCATATTAAGTGGTATGTTCACCATTTGTACCATTCATCGTTTATCCTGTGTTGAGGAATAGTTAGCCGACGCTGCAAAGTCGGAAACTTACCACGGTTATGGGTTTCATGGACAGAGTGCAGCACCTCCTTCATCGGGTGGAATATAAACTGATCTACCCAAACTTCAGGCACATTACGGAGCTTCTTAAAAAGCAGCGAATGGGTTCATCAAAGAAGTAACAGATGAAGCAGTAGTGAAGATACAGGGAACGCAGGCGGATGAGAAAAGGGTAAAAGATAAATGGAAAAGTGCGAGACAATTCAATCGTCTCGGCCGGCCCTTTTAAGGCCAACCAGACCCCTAGGAACGACAGATACTACTCATATTAATACCTATTTTTGTATCGATTTTTACAACTACAGCTTACAATATCTGACCCATTTGTGTTTGATACCATTCTAGAGTGAAGGTTTTATACGGCTACACTTTTACACTTCCCGCTTATGAGATAGTATAGTTTGTTTGAGGGTATAGTGTGTATATAAATTCTCCTACCCTTTCCAGCTTGTGTTTGAATGCAAGTTTTTGTAAATGTGTCGGGTGCATATGAATAATACTAGTAGGGGTAGTCTTGCATTGTATTTATAAGCTAGGGTAATAGTAGAGTTTGTGTGGATAGTATCTAAAATGTTATCATTATTATATTTCCCATTTTGTTCCTATAGTAAATCTATGGTGCATCATATTACTAATTGTAACTAATTGATCTAAAATATATTAATCTCTACCCTTTTACTTAGTATATACTGAGACGGAACTTCTACTTCATCTTGTCCTGACAAAGTCTGCAAATTCAAATCTGATACTCAGTTGTGTATATCAAATTATCTGGAGTAAAAAACGAAACTCAGGAATTACAGCATATCTATATTTGATACTAAATCTAAGATCTTAACAGTTTGCTCAGATATCCATTTCATGCTTTGTTAAAGATATAGGATGCTAGTAAGTAAACGTATACTCTTCATAGAACATCATTTATATTTTTATGGAATGTATTTCACTCGTAGAATCACATACATATCAATACAAGTGGCTTTATTTCCTTCAAAGATGCAAAGATGTCGTTCTGGAGAAAAAAAAAAGTCATAGAAAAATGAATATGCGACCATTTAGGATAAAGTTAAAGCAGACCGTTCAGAACTGTAGCATGCACAAAAGGCAATATTACTGAACAACGAGTGCACATACTTTTGATCATTTCAGCCGTCACGTAATGAATATATTTTTCTAAAGAATTATTGGTCTCATGATTGTGGTCGCAAATACAAATCTATAAACCACCATAGTGATGAAGGATTATCTGTAGTAATGCGGTGAATGTGTCAGTTGACAATATATTAAATAATTTATTAGAATTTATGCAGGTCTTGATCCTTGTCAGTGAATCCTTAAAAGTGACACTAATCACACCTGTCTCTTTAAATAATATTTTCAAGCTTTGACACAATTCCAACATTTTCCTAAATTTAACGAGACATTGTCGATGTCGCCTCTTAAGGTGTTTGTACAAATATTTTAAATATCCAATTAATTGTGCTCTTCTTTACTTTCACATATGCTAACTGATATGTTAGTCTTACATTTTGCTCTTGCATACTTTTTATATTATGTTTATATTCAGTATTTGCCTGTCAGACTTTCAGTGTCTAATGTGTCATATTCTTGTTTCGAATTAAACAATTTTGGAGAACAAACATAGCCTCATAATTATCTGTCTTCTTTTGTTGTATGTAATATTGGCCGAGGAACCGTTTCCAATGCCAATATTTTTGTAGCAGCCATCTACTCTAGTTTCTCTTCCTCCTGCTTATCTTTTGTGCAGATAGTCTGAGTCTCTATATTATCCTACTCCCCTATTTGTCGTGATTAAATGACACTGAGTTTCATTGGATTTTTAGATTGTATTTCTTCTGTATATTTTCTGACTCTATTTAATCAGTATTGCTATTAGCCTGTTAGTAAGGAAGTAGTGAGCATATCGTCACCATAATATTTATTCCTGAAACGCTAAATAAGGAGTTTAAAGGCTATCATCGCATACATTCATCAGTTGTAATCTTCAATTATTTCATTCCTAATGTATCCTTTTTAATAATCCTTGTCCCAGAAAGAATTTTTGATTTATTTGCACTAGATTTTTCTTTACTTTTCTTCATCTGAATACTTTTACGAAAAAAAAAATGTGCTTTTTTATTTCCTTTATCTGTTTTTCATGCAGATTCTAGTTTACTATTAGATTGCAGCATTTCTAGATTCATTTAGCACTTTTCACTGTCATCTATATTTTGTGAAAAGAATGTTACCCTTAATATCCTTATTTGGTTTAACTGTATTAACGCTGTGTTTCCTCAAAAGCAACCATGTTAATATGGCATCTTTGATTTTAATATGTGTTATACTGTTTCTCGCAAGTGTACATAAAAGAACAAATGTATCTTCTGGATTGCCGAAATAAATTTCTAGTCATCTGCTGTTTGCATTTATTGTATTTGTTATGTAGCCATCGGTTTATTTTGCACGAAACATTTTGTAATATTGTGTGCTATAAAGAGTCTAATGCCCACTACATATAAATATATAGTCATATTTTTGCTGCCTTTTCAAACTTTGATACTAATAATTCAGATTTAGATGAATGTGTTGATCAAAGGCAATTCCCGTAACAAAGTTGATTCCTAGCAATTGTGTTGACCAAGATTGTTTCAATACTAAGTTACTTGTGCTTGGTCTTGTATTGCTTCATTTAACACATCTATTGGCTAAGCTTTGTTTTCATTAAATTCCTCATTCTTTATTTGATAGTTCTGCGTTGTTTTATTTCGTGTCTTATTCTTCCTTGATCGGATTCCTTAACGTCTATGAATCTAAATTCGCTTCCAACACATACGCTTGCTTTAGCTGCAGCCCTTCCAATAAACCTTTTACAGGCATTATTGCTGTCAATAAGTATATAAATATCATACCGCAGCTATCTTTGATATATTTTATGAGTATGGCAAGCCTCTCAATTCTCACTGTGCATCACGTAATTCAATACTTAATATATTATTTTTAAAAAAAAAATGGTATATTTGTTTTTACTTTGTTACAAAATGGTTGTACCTGTTGTTATTCCAACAGAATGCGCATTCTACCTGCATTCAGCGTTTATTGTAACAAAACATGTATTAATATATATCTTAAGTTTAGTAGTTAGCTACGACAACATATGTTAGATTTGTTGTAGTTATCAAAAGTAAAGTATCTTCCTCATTCATCTTTAACTCTATTCTGCAAAACAAAATACAATTATTAGTATAATAAAAAAAAAATCCATAACAAGATTTCAAATATTGTATTGAATTGGTGTTCACTAGAATCATATAAAAACGCGTATTTACTTCAACAGAAAGAAACATTCTTTTTCTCTCGTAAACCGAGTATTATATCTTCCAAGTAAATGAAATTATATTTCAAAACTAATATTAGTAATTTCAATTTTAAAAACTGCTAATTCAACATTTGGTATAAAAGAAGTTTACAAAAAGATAACTTTACGCGCTTTAAAGCCCGTTTTAACAACGAGATCTGCTCTACTATGATATTTATATTAGTTTTAACAGTTCGAGGCTATCTGCATCAGCATTGACTGCATAAACGTTTGCTTTAATTGCACCAACATGTTTGAGTTAGTTAAAGAGCATCGGCACTTAGTTTTAGTTTTTATGATACCATATTCTTCAAATGTTTTCAGTAGCAGTTTCGTCTACATTATCTACTTTTCTCCAACATTGATTTTGTCTTTTCTACATATATCTGCTAATTCTTAGCATCAACAGCTGTTTTAGATATGATAACTTCTTTAGCGGTAAAAATCGAACCTTTGTTAACCGCTACATTACATATATTTATAACTTGGTATTGTTGTTCCTAAATGACCTCTCCATGATTTTAAATTATTTACATTATTTATCCGCTAGAGTTGTTCCGTATGCATTTCTGTAGATTAATAATATTGGATTTCTCTGGATTTTGAGATTAATTGTTTTGATACACTTTCACAGGACTAGGCTTTAGTTGTAAAGAAAACTAAGTGGATCATCTTAAAAAAAGAAAACTGGAAACATCATTTTCTCTTGGAGATGCTACAATTGACTTTGGATTTGATCTTCCTTCTACCCAGGTTAGAGAAGTGATTGTTTAATATCTTATCTGGATGTTCCTTCTTCCAATTAACATGTTAACTTTGTAGATATCGATGAAGAATTGTTTGTTTATAACATGTGAATGATAATAATATTAAGATGGAATTTATGAACTATTGTAAGCTGCCATTCCATCACCTTCAGTCTCGGAAAGTATGACATATGATATATGAGAATTATTTAATTCCTTCATAGTTTACATATTTGAAACTATGCCTGTATTTGTCCTCGCAATTATTATAACTTTGAAACATATTTTTGTCAACAGCGAGTGAGATGTTGAATTGTCGCAATGCTTATGAGACGAAGAAACCTGATGTGCACGATCAGCTTCAGGAATGAGACGCGGAACTTGGCAAAGCTGACAAACAGAAACGTTATTACATACACCTTGCAAAATAACTATTATTTTTATTACAGCTACAATTAAAAAGCGAGATGAAACCACAATGACACAATTATATGTCAGAAAAATGTCCTGTATATAATATATATCATTTTCCCTCGTTTGATTATATTCCACAGTAATGTTGTCTGAATAGAATTGTCTTTACCATAAATTTGTCCGTCGTTCATATTTCAATAGTATTTATCGCATCAGTAAATCAAGAAACGGTTAAAAAGAAAATGCAGTGTACACACTATTTAGTATAAAAATAATAATAATAATAATAATAATAATAATAATAATAATAATAATAATAATAATTCGAACAAACGATTGAACGACTAAAACAATCAAGTGAAGAATTAAAAGCACACAACGACTTACAAGAAAAAGTGAATGACCTCACTGAATCATTGCTAAGTCTACAAGTAAAAATACTGAATAGCGAGATAAACTCGAGAATCAAGAAGCACAATAACGCTGAGAGAATTTAATCTTCTACAGTATTCCAAAAATCAAGAATGAAAATTGGAACGACAAGAAAAACACGATAAGAGAATATATAAAGCAAACATTGGATATCGATTAGTCGAAATTTGGTTACATTCAACGCGGAGTCAGAGACCAGCAATTGTTAAGCTTTCTCGCTTCAAAGATAAAGAAACAGAATATAAACGTACAAAGAAGTTAAAACGATAGCCAGAAACAAAGCACACGTGGAGGAGAGAGAAAGGAAAGAAGGAGAAAGAGGAACTAACAACGAATGTGAAAATGTCTCAGAAGTAACTCAGCCACATATCTGATGATTTCCCAGAAACCGTACGTCGGGCACGAGAAACTCTATATCCTTATATCATCCAGTTAACCAGGGAAGGTAAAGCAGCCTTCTTGAAATATGTCAGACTGATTATAGATAGAACCGAATATGTTTTAATGATGTTCTGCATGATATGGTAAGCATAAATGATATATAGTGGTCTGGACGAGGCCATTTTACGGATCTGATATATTAGGTGCAGATGATTAGTGAAATTAAGTTCTTTATCTGGGATATTTTAGGTTTAACAAGAAAACTATGTAGTGAACAGCCAAATTTGAATTGTAATGATTTGATTAATTGTATGCTTGGTTTTGACATTTGACATGTTATATATGTATCAGAAATAAACATTTTAAACAAAGAAACGTTATTATGGTGGTATATATGTATATGTTAAAAAATATATAAGACGTAATTTCAATATCAGTCAACTTGAGTGTAAATAAAAAGATCTTGGTTGGTTGAAGGTCTATCCTTGTATGCAAACTGTTTATGCAGACCTAATTTTTAGTGTGGTATATATGTGACTTAAACACTCGTCAATACATGCAGAAGATTTGTTTACCTTTACAGAAAACGAATTGGAACATTATAAAATTATGTGTTATGTGTCCAAATCATTCATTTATTATTGGTTGAGAATTCGATGCCTATGCCTCCACATAACCCGATTTTATGAAACAAAATATCAATAAGATCATTGATAGGAATATTGGCCTATTTCGTGGATACAAATTTCGGGGAAAGAGCAAATACGGACAGAAGGGAGCTAAATCGCTATTGGGAGAATTTACTGAAATCATATCATTTATCAGGAATGAGGATTCCAAATCTAGATATGGGGATAATGAAGGTATCGGAAACTTTACATGTGTACAAGACAACTCTACCATAGGTTACTTACTTTAGATCAATCATTATTTGCATGTAAAACTACCTTTAGGATTCATAATTGAATTGACTATATTCATCAACCGGTAATAATTCACATGGATCTAACTGATCTCATTAACATCAAAAGTAACAATAATGAATGTATTTCTTCCACAGAGAGAGATAGGTGAAATGAAACACAAAGAAATATATGTGTCCAAAATGTCAGCTCTGTACTATCAGAAAAATCTAATACTGTGTTTACAATGATTGAACAAACTCAACTCGATTGTGCTCTGAATTCTTTCATGGAAGGCATATTTAAATCATCAAAGACAATGAAAGTAGATCACAATGATGTCATTAAAAGAAATGATCAATATTCGGTCAACAACAACTTTGGTATGAAGCAGACTGTAAAGCAGCAAACTATCATGCACTGATGCACTCAGAAATAATATTCCAGATAAACTGGCTTTATATGAGCACTATAGAAATATATACAAACACACAACAAGGCACAAATGCAACCTATACAGAGAAAAGGAAATGTAAAGTCCGGTAAAAGCGCTTTTCGATAAAGACTCCAAACTCCTCTGGAGACATTTAATATGTCCATGTACCACACATGGAATAATTGACATGACCGGCTGGTACCAGTACTTTTCCGAGTTATTTAATATACAATATAATGTGGGCCAAAATTTCAAATCAAACGAAACATCTAATATTCGCCATGGAAATCTGGCCGGTAAAGAAACTGAAGCAACAGTCAATAAAATGTTCAAAGTCGGAAAATCAGGTGGAATTGATGACCTTTCGAGTATTGTTGTAAAGACATCTGAAAATATTGCATACAATGCCATCAATCGGGTTGGGTGGGTATATGCTTATGGGGAGATGAAAGGATTGACTGAAATACGGAGACAAACCCGCTACATTTCCATTTGTCTCATGTTTAGACATAAACATGACTTCCGTTTGCTCATAAAATTTAAAGATCGGATAAACATCCTTATTGGTACATTCTGGTTGTTTGTATGCTTTCATAAACTATTATGAATGTGTATCTACAGAGATAACGTAAGGAAAGAAGGCAACCGATGATAATATTGCCTCAGACATCAGATAAATGTGCATTTAGTTCATTGTGATTACTTTTATATATTGATCTATTAAGCAAACAACAACTATTTTAGAAATACGAAAATTGCAACAAATGAAAAACTACCATTTAAGATTACGCGTGTATCAAATAATTATCGGAGACATTTTAATATATGTTGCATAATATTATCAATCAGGTTCCACAATTTTTAACAAGTCCCGTAATGAGAATCAAAGGCGGCTTTTGGCTGATCACGGCTGCACGCACACTCCCCTATCTAGACTAAGCGCAAATCCACTGAATAGCATAGAACATAGTGGTAGTCATACGAAGTTGCGTGTAGCATGGTGACACACCAATTAACTGTTATATTAATACTACAGCAGCTTCAGATTTATCTTATATAAATCCAATATCAAGCATAGGTAATGGGTTTATTTTGATTTTGTTTGCATCAAACACAAATTTCCGGATCAAAAACCTAAATATTATTTGAGCACGGTTTTCTGTTGTAAGAAAATTGATGAATGAAGAAAATAGAAAATGTGCTTTCTTGTCAGCTTCATCAATTTGTTTTTTCTTATGGCATCGTGTAGTTAGTATTTACAAGGTTCCTGCATCAGCGAAAGGAGGGCATTCATGTCGTCATTCTACCTCTGTTTCGTTGTAGTTTGCGATCAGTCAAAAAATGTTATAAAATACAGAGATAGTAACTAAGAGACTATAAAATGGAATGGAACAAATAAGGATAATTTGGAAATGACAGCAGATAAATGGGCATTCAATATGCGAAATGTAGTTGCGATTTAACAACTTGAACTACGCGATTGCATGCAAAATTAAATGTAGTGATTATCAGAGTCATTTCAATCACACCGTCAGCTGGGTATACAAACTAGAAAAAATTGGGAAATCAAATATATAATCGACGCGGTTAATGATCCTGTTCTCTGTTGGAATTTGCATAACCATTTGTGCCATTCCTTTGTGTAAGCTGATTATTTAATGACGTATTGTTATTTTGTTCTCTCACTTATAATTAAAATGTAAACCGAGTTAATTTTTACGTGGAAAACTGATACATAACTTTTTCAAATAATGTAGATCAGTCAGTGACTTTCTGTATTTTTTTGTATGGATCACTTCCTGCCTCATGGAGTCGGAATTGCAACACTTAGCAAAGATATACAATACCGAACGTGGTCACTGACAGTGTACACACTCCAACTGAGATTTACTTTTTAGGTGGCAGAGGATAGTTTCGAAAATTGGCCCCATGTCAGATTTCCTAACGTAAGGCTATGGCGTAACTTTTAAGCCTGTTTAATACACACTGTTTTGCAGAAATGTTATCTTGGAAAAGGGCTTTTGTTTGCACTATGAACATCACATGGTGTCACACATTACCTTCGGACGTGAAAAATGCATGTATAAATGTGGGGATGGGGTCCATAAACTTCTTCTGCTATGAACAACCATTGATTTCTCTGGTCAAGAGGATACTATTCTTATGCTTTGTTTTAATATAGCTATAAAAGAACGGACCTTTGTGGCCTCACTTGTGTATTTTATTTTTTATGATTTTGTTTTATACTCGGCAGGTGAATGCGGCATTAAAGTTGCTCATAAAAATTGTCCCCTGTACCCTCAGCAGGTCTGGGTGAGTCAGGTATATGTGTACGATACATGATTGGCAAAATACCATATCTCTGATGTTTCGTATACAAGGGATGTAACTCTCAAATTTGTGAATTTGATGCTCGTACGTTCGCGGTAGAGTTAGCGTTCCATATATTTTGCCAAGTATGTCGGACATCCTGATCTGCACAATATATCAGGTCAGTGTATGGAATCCTCCATTAGGAAATGGACGCTACCAGGCAACTTTGGCAGCTTTTTCATTCACTTTTATGGCAATTTGGCTAGGCATTAAATGGTAGAGATCAGGTGTCCAGGTAACATAAGAACATCAACATCAATAGGACGTAAAATATAAGGCTTATCAAGTCGCCTACTACCAAAATGGAATCAGAGTTGGTATTTTGAATAGATTAGAATTTCAAGACTTTAAGATTGGTTGAAAATTATGCATCAAAATCTGAGGCTTTAACCTTTGAACGGCTCCATACGGTGACATGGGGTGTCTCAATGGCATTTCCATCTTCGTCTGTATTTTTCGAATTGACTTTGTAGAGGGACGTAAGGCTACGATAGGATCATCTGATTTCAAAGAATTTATTCTGAAAATATAGCGAATTAGTCGAAGACCTTTAATTCTCTAGGGTCAAATATTTTTGGAATGTTGTGCTAACAACCGTAATGATTTTGAAATACAGAATATTGGCAATATTTCCAACACGGATTTGTGCTGTTTTAATTAGTCAGCTAAAAGTTCGACTATAGTTTGGGGTATGAACGTAGAAGTTTTGATGTTTGGACATAAATACTATATCACATGCTGGTTAGATGGGCTGCAGATAGTTTAGTAGTAAACGGAAGAGCCAATTTTGTTCATCAGAGATAAACTAATGGTGCATTTGAGACAGAGAGGCTTTTTGAAACTTTAATGTGCCCAGACAGTGTCTAAGTCCCTGATTTGTACCCTGGACCCAACGCAGACGTTTGATGCTACAGACACCTTGTCTATTTGTTTGTACCTACCCATCCCCCCATATACTCAATGATAATCTGCGATCCACCTCCGAGAATATATTTTGCTTTCTCTTCTTGTACAATCTCTGTTTTGCATATCACTTAAATCTTTCATTACTGTATAGCAAGGCATAACAAAGATCGTTCTGTCATGATGCCAAACAGCCAGGTATTTTAAAGAGCAAATTAAATAACACCTGGAGAAAGGCGAAGATATCTCCCCATCATCCTCCACACCATATAAGAGTGTGATCCTTTGACCCGTAATTTGTGTGGAATCATGTGTGTCTGTTATCAGATAAAGCACATTCTTTTCGAGTTTATTTTTTTTTTTGGAATTGTTTGATACTATACTAGTGTCTTTAATGTAAAGGCGATGATGACAGTACAATGTATTGGATCATTCACATTCAGTTGATACATGTGCCTGTAACAGACAGTTGAACATAGAATTATTAAATCTCCAGAAAATGCAACGAGCCATCAGATTTGGTTAGGCCACCCAGTTTGAAGAGATGTGGATTTCCTGGTCAAATACACAAGAGACAACTGAAATTATATCAATCCACCGTCCTACGTATTTATCAATGGATCACTTTAACAATCCGAACTTGTGATATTTCCCGATTACTCTTTACAATATCTGGTTTGAATCAAGATTCCTGGCATAAAACAATGTCTGGAATGAAATTCATCTCTTTTACCTGATAAAATGTGTACTTTCTTAATAAGTCTCACGAAATAATGCAAGCGAAAATATGGCCACTTATTAATAAATATGTCTTAAAGCAAAATTTAACATCAACGTCAATTGTTATGCAGATCTATTTTGCATAGTTGACCTTTATCCGTAATAAAGGGTAGATGCCTATATGACTACCCACATTATTTTGTATTGTTTGTAAGTTTTAAATATATTTTGTTACTAATGATTAATTCAAGGTCTAGTTTTTAAAGAAATGTCAACATTCTAGAAGAAACTGGTTTAAAAATTTCGTTTTCGAATATGGGCTTGATTCTGGTTTTCGTTTGAATGTTAGGTTATATGAAAGCAGGAAATTGTAAGCAAAATCTTCATTCCTATTTTAACATCTGTATGTAGAATCAGTCTCTTATTTGCTTTCCGTTATTGTGTGAAAGGATTTGTTTCTTTGAATTACTCATTAGAATTACAGAGTGTTTATGGTTTTTAAATCACATTGGAATTATTGTAAATTCATTCAAGGATATTTTGGACTAAGTAATTTTGATAAATCAAAACTGGTGCCACATTAGTACATTTATGTCTACTGGCACATCACATTGAAGATTGGAATTCATTCTGAATACCCTATACTTTTGGATTTGTAATAAAACTTCCAAGAACTAGGAAGGGATAAAATCTATGAAAAAAGAAGAGTTGTTTAATCTTGCCCGATATTACGATCTTTCTTAAGCGAAAGCATCTTTATCAAAGCAAGAGATAAAGAATAAGCTGGTTCAATATGGGATGGAAAAGACATTTTGGGATAATAGTGCTCTGGATTTTAAATTTAAGTCATTATATGTTTAACTTGGGAAAATTACAATTACAAAAACAAGGTCTAATTAGGATTAAGAATTCTTCAGTTTAATAAAAAATGATGTAAATGCAAATTCAGGTAGAGAAAAAGAAACAAGAAATACACAGAGATAAGAGAATGATATGAAAATTAAGAGAGGAGAGGGCAATGTCAATGAAGAGAAAAGGAAAAAAAAGGGAAACACAAATACAAATATAGAGAGGAGAAAGCATGATAAGAATTAGTACTGGCAGGTTGAATACCTCCTCCTTTACACATAAGTTCAGGTTGGATATTGCCATAAATATTAGATTAGTACCCATTTGAAGGAAAAAGACAATGATAAAAACTTTCTTCACTTTCAGAAAATTGCTGTAAGCTTGAATTGGCCAATAGAGCATTGAACGGTATTATTAGAAAGCTTACTTACTGGCAGAGTTCGTGAAGTCTACACTTCGATACCTGAACAACAAAGCGCTGATGTTGATGTGGTGAATGAATGTATAATGAAGGGTTATGAGTTTGTACCTGATGCATCGTCAAACCCATATCTAATTTAAAGGGGGAAAAGAGCAACTCTTTGATATATTGTAAAAAATCACAGGCTCATACGAGTACTTCCAGATTACAAAGAGGCAGAACTTTTAGAAATCAAACACCTAATAAGGCTGATCCAAGCTCCTTGTTTCTTCCTACGTGCCTAGGCAAAAGAAAGGATACTTCCTTGCCGAAAAATACAAACCCCAGACTGTTTCTGCTTTTTAGATTTAAGACCCATTCTTGTCAGAAGGTTCTATATTAGTGTTTGGTGATTCTGCGAAGCTTATCCCTATTCAAAATATAAAGGATGCATGAACTTATCATAGACTTTTATTATTAGATAAATCTTTGCCTGATATATCTTCTTCTTGTGAAAGTCTACTTGTTAATGGAATATAATACTACTTTGTTAATGTTCCTCTCCATTGTGATAATTTTATCTTCGCATTTAGATTCCGGACTCGTGACTGTAATGCATGTAATTACCAGGCAATGATCTAGTTGTAGATAATATCATGGTTAATTCACTAGTGACTAACAAGTCTTGTTTGGATCAAAACGTTGATCCTGTTGAGATTGAAATCTGAAACCCCTGATTTTGTATCCTCATTGTGCAATTTAAAGAGCCATGACAAGGATAGCTCTTGAGAATGATGCTGACCAAGAAATTATTCCCTAACTGACACATTTATTGGTCAGACATTTGATGAGGTCACTCATGTTGATAGTATTGATTAATCAATATCTATTGATCACGTAGATCTTTTTATTACTCATGCTCCTTATTCTTTAGAGTATGAAAAACTAAAATCACTCGTTGTCGATAAGAACAAGATCCTGAGATTCTTTGTTTCTATCAGAGGGCTATTAGTGAACCTGTAGCCAAACAAGTACCAGTGTGTTACTTTGTGAAATACGGAGTTAGTGAGCTATCAAAGTATAGTTCCGAAATCATATCAACAGGATGTTGTTATCCAAAACATGAAAGTCCCTCGGCTGATCATTTTAGGAGACAATAAGCTTTATTTTATGATCTTAAAGCATTTGTATTGACCGAAATTCCGAAAATTAAAGGTAATGTTTCTACTTACTTCAGATCTTTTCGAACTTGCCAAATGTTTGGAAAACCCTATCTGAAGATATCTAAGGCTCATTTGCAACCTATTCCATTTTTTGACGACCAATTTTGCCTACATTGTTGATTACTTACTTAAAACCTAGTCAAGCAAGCAACAGTGTGATCAAAATGTGTGCATCTACGATATTTCCAGAGGCAATTCCTTTGATAAATATTAAAAATAAAACTATTGTAAAAGCTTTGATAAAGTCTATTGTACACATGATGGCCTTCAGAACTCTATCCAGTTCCATCAGGTGTAATCTGTCTCTGGACATGTCCAACAATTTATATATGAACTTGACACCCAATAGCATCAAATGTATGACCATAACCAAAAAGGTAAAGGAGCTTTGAAGCTATTGCATCAAACGTTGAAGAGCATGATTCCGTCACATTGGTCTGATAGAGGAAATTACAGGGATGATTGCTGCTTTTTAATGTTAGGGAATCAGTTAAAATCCATTTGGATTTAATTCTTTTGAACTGAATTTGTAAATACTGTCCGTGGAGCTTTGATGTTATTAAAAGAATATCTTTTTTTAAATAAAGATGCTACGATTAATCATCTTGGATATTCTTTGATTTCAAATATATGATGTCGAAGGCATGTGAAGTGGCAAGACCTAATCTTCAGTCTACTCATAAAGTATATGCAGAACAGAAGTTATCAGCTTCATGATAAGTTTCTCGCTCTCTTGCCCATTGCTCAAAATACATTTGGTCTACGTTTTATGGTCCTTATGAAATACAAAAGAGACTGAATGACATAAAATATGTTCTTAACACTCATGGGCCAAAATATAAATAGCTTTGTCATAAAAATATTCTAAAGGACTATTTGGTAGAGATAACACAGATAAGTATTCAGTCAATTTAGAACCTATCCCAAACGGTGAGGATGCACACGATAGAATAAAATCTGACTGCGCTGCCTCTGGTGTAACCAACTCTCGCAATTCAGACATATTTAACAATAGGGCCACATGTAAAACAATTGGAAACGTGAGAATGAAGACAAGGATTATATGAATATTATCACATGTTTCCTGATGTCCCAACACAAACAAATACAAATCTATAGTGATGTTTTTATTGAAGATTCTACGTCTGTGAAACAATATCATTTCAGAATGAAACCTCTCAGACAGGAATGCTTGCAAAAGGAAATTGAATATTTTCTGCAGCATTATTTTATCGAGTCAAGTAAATGTAATTGAAGTTCACGGTGCATTATTGTGCCTAATCAATATAATATAGTCCCCATGTGTACTGACTATAGAAAAGTCCTCCTTGTCAAGAAATGGATCCATTTCCAATGACAACAACAGGCGGTTACATCGACAAAAATGGAAATGCGAAATGTAACAAAGTTTGACCTTTCAAAAGATTCTGGAAAATTCCACTCACGGAAGGAGCGCAAGAAAATTCGGCATTTGCAATTCCAGACAGTATGTAATATTAGCCCCATGAATGAAAGTATGTCCTGCAAGATTGCAAGATGTAATGAACATGCTAATATATGGTCTAGATACTTGTCACGTGTATATTGACGATGTCATCATCTCCAATGATGCTTGTCAAAATCACTTGTAACTTTTCAGAAATTCTCCGTTCTAATCAGAGACGAAAGTCTAACAGATAAATTTTGCAAAAGTGAGTTTTCTCTGTAATTGTTTCACATTTATGGAACATGGTGTGTGAGAAGGTCGTGTTAAACTAGGTAAAGTCAAGGATATGACTGGATTCCTAGAGCTTTTAGTAAATAAAGTAACTGATGCGATTTGTGGGTATGGCATTATATTATCAGAAATTTGGCTCGATGTTTCCCATAATTGTATAATTGCATAGCCTCTGACAAATTTGTTGAACAAGAAATGTCTCAATCGTTGATAAATATCAGGTAACAAATTAAAAACCATTTCAACACAACATTTCTGCCAGTTATTCAGAATGTACGTTGATGCAAGAGCTGGTGGAGTATTGTTTCAAGAAGATAAAAATGGTGTGGGTCATCTTAAGATCTAAACAAGCAATATACACATTATTAGACAGATGAAAATGAATGTTTGTCTTTGATATTGGCTTTGCAACATTTTGAAGTGTATATCAGTTCAGATCTTTCTACAGTTGTTGTGTTCAGTTATCACATGCTACTTACTTTCTTTAGCACAATTAATATTAATTATCAGAGATTGCTGAGGTGTGTTTGATCCTGCAAAATATAACACCGATATTAGATATATCAGATGAAACAAATATGTGAATGAAGGTAATATTTATTATTTCTTTCTATAAAGGGATCTACTTTTCCGTGTCTCGATTACATCACAAATGCTTGTGGCTTTTGTAGTTTTGTGTATTTAACGTCACTTTCCAGCAGATGAACAGATGAACAGCTATATGATAGCCAGTACATTTGGTGGAGGTAGAACCCGAGAAAACCTGATGAACTAGCACCGACACACGGGAAGCTACTGACCAGCTTTCTCACAATCCTATGTTGGCGAGCCGAGACTCGAACCAAGGCGGTCATAGGTGCGATGTCAGTGATCAGAAAAGGAGAACGCCTTAGATCCCTCGGCCACTCACTTCAGAAATAAGCATTCGTTTAGCTTAATGCAGTAATTTTAAAGATAATGTCTAATGCTTTTTTTTAAAAAAAAATGCTGTCAGCTTTATTCAAGTTTGCATATGATGGTCAAAGGTAATGGGTTGGGTGTGATGTTTGATTGCTACACTATATGTTTGGATAAAAAGATACTAGCTATTTAAGAAAACATGAAAATTGACACATTTTTTTTCTTCCGTTTGATCATTCCTTATGCCATAACATGATCAATATTTGCAAAGTGTTTATGTAAATAGAAGGAGAAAATGATATACCACAACACGTTTTCTTACATGGTGGTCCATGAAAGATTTAACAAATATATTATTTTAATTAGGAGACAGGTCCGACTGAAATAAAGTTGGACTATGATGGTAAGGACTGCAGAAAATTTGCATTCAGGTGTGCAAACTCTTATTGAGTATTTTTCAGTGAAGATTGAAATGCACGATTAAATTGGGAACACCTAAAGTGATTTACACTTTAATATCTGCCTAACTGTAAGCTGGTTGTGCACTCGTGATTGTCAAACCTTGTTATATCTTCTCAGATATGTTCTTATAATTAAAGAAACTAAATAAAATGCTGCACGTCATATTTAACATTATGTGGAGGAAATGTATCATATATGCATGTACACTTCTTTGAAATATGAGAAAAAGGCGCATGAATAGGTATATGCAGTCATTAGTAGAAACCTTCAGCTTTCGAAACAAAATGTGTTGATCCTGTGCAACACATATAGTCGCGTCAAACATTGCAATATTTTAAGTAAATATATAACGTATTGGCTCACATCATATTAATTTCCGAGGTTTGAAAGAATATCGAAGCAATAAAACACAAGTTTCAGGTCAGTCAGTTAATTGTAATTTCAAAAGATCATATTTGATTCTTTCACAAGCTCTGTGCCAATAAGATTTTTCAAGACCATAAAATATGATGGGTGCTGATTGATTAAACGAATGTTCACTTTTATTTCCTCCATAGAATTGTGATAGTCTCAGGTAATATTTATAATCAGTGTAGTTGCAACTAGTGGCCTAAACAAATTTCTACGATTCCAATAATAAGTTTCCCTATACTTTGGTAATGTGAGCAATATTTAATGGGTGAGCTTCAATAAGGTACATTTGCATTATTCATTAAAAAGATGCAAAAGTCTACATTTGTTAAACACGTAGGTCATACAGTTCCACAGCATCACAGTCACCGTACGTCACAATGAGTATGTCCTTATTGCTGTAGAAGCTAATCACGAGCGGATTCTTACTTTCTTCGTTTTTTGGAATAATAGATCATCATCATCATCATCTATCAACAATGATTCTTGACAGAAGGGATAATCATTAGTCTTGCTATGAAGATCTGCAACAAAATATCCAACATCATCTGGTATCTTTCTATTTATTTCTTTGTACAACTATTTCTCACCAATCCGCTAACGTCCACCACACAGCGTATGTTCTGACATCGCGCAATAATTAAACTAGCAATAATATTATTATCATAGTCATCCGAATATTTGTTGTTGGCCCTCGCATATTTCTTTGTTGTAAAACGTATTCCACTTCTTATACCTTTCTCTATAAAATCAGAATATGTAAGAGCCAGTCAATAGTTCCAGTTTTATTCTGCTGAGCTTTAGGTTCAACTTTGAGTAAAACGATTCTTTATCGAGCAAACTAGTTTCATCAAACCTATTCCAATCGTCAAGGTACTCTTAACGAAAAACTCCTTTCTTTTTAGAAAATTTCCTTGCTCACCAAGATGCTCTATCAAATTATCAAAGTTACGGCATCCTTTTTGCAAGCTCACCTAAGTACACTGCCATAAACTGTAAACTATCCATAAACATCAGCTTACTAAGTGAATCATACATACACTTTTGAGTGTGCACTTAATCTTATCATTGTTGTAGAGTTTAGCATGAGCAACAACGTCGTGATCACCAAACGCTTCGATGATAATATAAGCATCATATCCTCTCAAATTAGGAAAAACCACAGGAACATAATCAGGCGCTTTATAACGTATGTTTCAGCTGTCGTGTGCTGGACTGGGGTACTTTCCATTAAGCTGACAATGATCTCGCACCCGATCCTGAGACGCTCGCGCTTATCAACTGTTTTCTCACAAATGTAACAGCTTCTTGCTGATAAAACTCGTTTTCTTGTTCTGGTGTCAGCTGTTTCATAGGAACAGTTCTTTTTAACATTTCATAATATAATTATGTTTGCTAATGAAGTTCCTTAGCAACCCCTTTGCCGGATCTCTTCCTCTGTAAAGTCTAACCGGTTGCGAAAAGTTTCAATCAACAACACAAACAACCTTAAAGTGACATCGCAAGGAACATGCTCTTCCAGTTTTCTTGTTTAGGCTTTACTGGGATTATTAGCAGCACCAAATACCTGGCGTAGAACAGATTTCCACTTTCATCTTATGACTAAATTTCACAAATTGAAGCATATTTTCATCTGCGCGTGGCAGAGTAATCTTTAGCACAAAGGTACAATGCACATTATGTTGATCGAGCACTTGTTGTGATTTGTGTCCGTGCAAAACACCAGTAGCAGAAATATTTATTTTCTTTGTGCTTGTTATATTGTCCTCCGACTAACCCATTGAAGTTATTTTAATCCACCCGTTTATTGTATTTTGTGTCGCTTTTCACTAATAAATCTTGAATAAATATATGTGATGCTGGCACCAAGGCAAATCCACACTACACACATTAGCACTTAGATTATTTTGTTTCTCAAATGTTGGTATTGATTATCAGCAACAGGAAAACTTATTCCAGTAGCAGAAACTTTGCTAACATGTTTATTATAATGTGAAAAGTGATCCGTCATTTTTCAGCTGGAAATAATGCTGACAGCGTTACCAAGTTACCAAGCAATGGACTATACGTCATAGTATGAAATAAAACTTCTGTTATTGTCTGAGGTCTTCAACCTGAACCTCATGTTTTAAATTTGCCCATTTTCTTCCAGATCGCCAGATGTATTTCATCTGACAATGATTTTGAATCTGTTTCTTCTAATATCTTTCCCTATCTTTTAGTAATAAAAGAATCAGCACATTCTTCATCAGAAGTGTCATTAACGTCTCGCGAGACGCCATTGTGACGTTTATTCAACAGATCAGGATACTGCACTATGGCCCTTAGTCATGTCTGCTTACTAAGCTCACTTTGCATAGTTGGTGCCAGAGGAGGATACATATCTCCAGCGGAGAAACCTTCTGATAAAATGTGATTATCATCAAAACTGTTCTCAAATCCTGCAATAGTTGTTTCAATTTTTTCTGCTTTCATTAAGCTTATTTTTGAAAGATCTCTTAATCGTTACATTATACCATAATGCTGATTGTTTCTCTAATTAAATGTAACATGTTCGAAGAATCGTCAGAATATCAATTAAAGATTGGCAAAACCTAATAGACTAATGAGTACGATCTCATACCAACAATGCGAGAGCAAGAAATTATCTAGATTGATCTGAAATACGATATCTTTCCCGAAAATATGCTTGGAGTTTTAATTAATTTAAAAACCGGCAAGTCAATTAGAGTGTCAAGGGAAGTAATGATACTGAATACACGGAAATGATTTTACACCATTTCATTTGGACTTTATTTTACGATAAGATTCCAGCGGGTCCGTACTTTATCATGTAAATGGAAACATGACTGACAATAATATCGCGAATCTTGATCTGCAAGATGAGTTTGAACCACATCCCGTTTATTATTTGTGCGATGTCTGCAACAGAGGTTTGATCAGACGCATTAAAACAAAGAATGTTATTGGAAATCTCAACAATTTATGTTACTTGCAAGTGATGATTCGTGGACCTAATACTGACTGGATCTGTTATAAAGCTCACAGAATAATGCGAGACGTTGTTCTCGATCTATTTCTAAAGGCTTTATTATAGATCATATAAACCGAATCAGAACAGACAATCGCATAGAGGACTTAGATCTTGTCACTTCATAGGAAACAGACGACGTGGAAGCGGAGGAGACCTTAATTTTATGCTGTATTAATATGGAAACCAAAGAAAGAATAAGATTCCATTCAGCATCAGCAAACTATTTTAATATTCACTAACAGTCAAATATGCTGCTGATGGAAAAACAAAAATACTCAATTTCAGAACAGTTCAGTGTTAGAATCCTCTTTCATTATTGCAACGCTTAAATCACATCCGGTCTTATAATCGGAAATTAATTCTGTACTTTGATACAATAATGGTTCCACATTATTATTCCATTCCTATCATACTGAGCAACATTTCTGTCTTGCATTTTCAGCGCTTTCATTTCATCAGCTGTTAACAACAGCTTAGTTTTTCTGCTTTGACAATAACAAGATTAACAGTAACCGGAATTGTAACTTGGTCAGCCAGCATACCGCTGAAACATTGTCTTACAGCTTTCGATGCTCTAAATATAGGATGTCTACTATAGCGTGGTATCTTATTGCTGACATTTTATTACTAATTTTAGATAAAAGTTAATATTATAATGACATTGCGGATACTATTAGCTGATCTTTACTCTGATCTTGATGAGATTTCTGACCATCTCGCTAGCACGAAAGAAATGCAACAAACAAAATTTGATCTTAAAACATCTTTTTCCTGAACAAGAAGTACCAGAAGAAGGTCCTTGACGATTTTACTGAAACAGTTGTTGCCAATCGGCAGAATTATAACAGGTTAACAACTGGAAGATATAATGTCAAATATCATATTGCTAAATAGATTAAATAGTTTGGGTTTACCGTTGGTGATGAACAGCAGTTTTATTACATGCTCAGACCTTTTATGAACATTAGAATACCAGGTCGACAAAAAATATCAAGTTTGATTTAATATGTGCTAAAGTAATTAATTTGATGACCAGGAGCAGAGCTCTTGCAGCAGAAAAGAAACAGAATCTATTATAATTATATAAACCCCTCAAATGTAAGTCTGTTCTGATAAAATATGAGACGATTTATGGTGATCGTATTGGCCAGATAGTGACCAATTGATTAAAATCTTTAATAACGCTAGTTGGTACCCAACTGTTAAAATTGACGCTGTAGCCACGCCATTCGAGTAAACGCGCTCAATAGCAAATATAATATTTTAATCAATGCAATGACATTTTCTCCTGACAAAAATCGTTTAGCTGGTACGTTACTGGTACTATTGTTACAACTTTATCAGCAACAAATACTTCTTCAGACCAATTTAGTGTGAAACATTTTCAAACGTTTCCTTTACTGATGAGATTTTAACCTTATCACCTTTCTTAAACTTGTGTCTGCGGGACATGTTCTTGTTGGCAAACACTTTATTTTTAATAACATCATGAGGCGTCATAACTAATGTCCTATGTTTTGTGTTATTGTATTCTGATAAAATCCCCGGCAGGCCATCAACATATAGGATTTTTAGCTGTGAAATACTTATATATCTTTTCTTTGAGCGTGAGATCAAACCGCTCGACAACAACGCTCTTTCCCTCATTCCTGTCACGTATTTTTCAATATTTTTTTTGTTTCAGAAACTGCTCAAATTGTTTGTTGAAAAGCTCTGCGCCATGGTCTGTCCAAATCTTATTAGGTTTTCTTTCTGTTTTTGTTAAAATATCGTGCAGTGCATTTGTTATTCATTTAAAAGTTCTATGAAAAACAGGCACACTGTAAGCTTATTTACTTAAAACATCTACACTGTTGACCAGGTATCACTTGTTATCACTACCCTGAGCAACAGTCGACATATCGGCAAGATCTATTGCCCAAATATCATCAAAGGCTTTTGCGATGACCTTTCTTCTGAGAATATTTTTAGGTCAGTGTAATTCCGACGCCAATATTCTAGCATCTCATTGATCAGTTCCGAATCGGGACTCTCCGAGCCCTAATTTATATTTTGTTTTAATAATACACTGCACTAGCCTTCGATCAAAATTGTTTAGGAGCCGGTTTAACAGGCCACCTTGTGGTTTCATACCTCTTAGTTCATCAAACATCTTTTCATCACATCCTGCTTTATATTCTTCGTAATCGCGATAACAGATATCGTGTCTAATAACTATTGCATCAACCTGATTATAAGATTCTTGTCCTGGTAGTGGACTATCATTTTCATCAAGCTGCTGTGTATTTATGTCCTGGCAGCGTCCAACCTCCTTTACGTTTCAGCAATTTACCAATAAGTTTATGAATATCTAAACCCAATCCAATAACAGTGAGAGCTTTACAACGTTAACAGTATGTTATTCTTTTGTCTTCTTCAATTCAAAGATCTCTATCGGAATCGCAGTCTCAGTGGTTGATTTATTATGTTTGAAGTGATCAAATTTAATCGTCAATCAGAATAAATCTGTCTGGAATTGGACCGGAGGCGCAAGCGCTGTCCCACCTGTTACAAACAGCAAAAATACTTTTCATCATTATTATATTAGTTTTAGTTGTTTATGTCGTCTCATCCTTATTTTCTCTTTTGGATCTGCACTTCAGCCAATACATTGTCATTTTTATATTTGAGTGTAAGCTAAAATTTATGACACTCGATAATACCAAATCAGGACGTAAACGTCCTCGCCATCTTATCAATAAATCTTAAAAAATTGATCAGGCTCTTGGACGCCTTTGGAGTCGTGTCACAATTTCGTATCTTGTCCATTTGTTCAAAATAAAGTAATGACCACAAGCTGCAGTTAAATTCCCTGAAGTCGATTAGAAGAATAATTTATTTTTGTTTTATATATCTTTTCGATGACGGTCCGTTGGAAACAAGCTCCCCTGCGTACTGGAATACTGCTTATTAGTATCACTTGTCGGAAGGCCAAACGAATCAAAATAATTGTTGTCGTAAAGGCTATCCAATGTGTACATGAATCATCATTAATGTTTTGAATGTTAATAACAACTTGTATTAGGCTTCATCGGAGATGCTAGCTCATTTTTAGAAAAAAAAAAAACTTCCAAAAATCCTTTACTTCCGCTCAACTGGTCAGCAATCTCAAAAGCACTAACAGGCGGAGCGTCTAGCGTTTTGTTCCTGGATTTGTCATCCCCCTTCCTTGGGACGCTGGCATTAAATCCGTTTCTGCTAATAATTTCAGGAATCGGTGTAACTTTAAGAGCTGCTGGTAAAAGATTGAACTACGTTTTAAGACTAAAGAATCCGTTTGTAAAACTGCAATAAGTAATTACAACATTCTGCTTGATCAAATAAGGTCATATCTGGGAGGAGTTAGGTATGATATGGACCAAGTGATCACATATGTTTCGCGTGATTGACAGTATGTTGACAGATATTCTAACAATTCGATTAAGCAAGTATAATAAAAAGTATCAGACAAATATCGGGAATTTGTAGATGTTACATAATTGGTTCTAGAATAAATTTAGCTGATACACGATCCGTAGCCTTCCAACAAAATTAGAAAATTTTGTGTGACTTTCAGCTAAAGTCGGGTCTCCTATCAAGTATAAATTTTTGTCTAACAACAACAGTATAACGACATGAATATTCCTAAGATTATTGATGAAATAACAGAAAATACAAGTATATTAACAATACAAGAAACGAAACATAGCAGACTAAAGGAATTAATAATAAGAAAAATAAACCGATTATCATCGCGCTTGACGGAGAAGTATTTGGCGTTTGCTTTAAGTCAGGATTTGACAGATTAAAACTGCCTTGATTCAAAGCGGAAAAAGTCATCACTTCAAACAACTTGATGCGCTGACAGTAATAATCTTTATTATATTTAATCATTTCCAGGACCATGTTAGTCAAGATATGTACTCAAAAATCACTATTGATCTTGGTGAGTCTAACAAATATCGCTTGAATAGAAGATAAAATAGGTTAAATAAGGCCGAAATGAGGATGGTGGCAGAATGATCAGAGGTAAAGTTAAACGATATTAATACGGGAGAGATCTTTCTTACCGCTAAAACTGAAACACTATTAATCGGAGATGTTAATAAAGATGATGAAATAACGTAAACTAAAAACATCTTAACGTAACATAAATGTTTTGAACCAAAAGAAAACAACAGTTGTAAAGATAAGTGGTTGGTGAGAGCATAAAACCCCTCATTTTTATGCTAACGTATTTGATTATGTAATTTTCGGTTTGTGAGCTAGTTCCAGACAAAACATGTTCCTGGTCAGGTCATGGGGTCATTGTTAGGAGATCACGTAATCAGGTATGTTAGGATGAAAATTGGTGGTTCCATTATCAGTTAGAGAAAAGTGGTTTTGTGCTCTCATCCCTACTTACCTCTAGTAAAGAGGCGGGGGGGGGGGTCATTTTTCGGAGATGACGTACTCAAGTATGTTAGAACGAAGAGTGATTCCGCTATCAATTAGAGAAATGTGACTTTGTGCTGTTAACCCCGTTTAATTTTACTGCTACACATACGATGCAGGACCACAATTGTTCAATGAATCCCTGTCGCTATTCAGTATTCATATACTTATCGTTGCCTCACTGTTCTAACTATTTCGGTTGTATTTTGTACTGAGATTTATAGAAATTTAAGCCATTTTATTTCAATGGACTCAAATTTGAAAATATGTCTTGGTTTTAAATAAAGTAAGCATTCCATATGTTATTCGTACATTCTTTTGTAGATCTATTATAACTATAGCTATGTAGTATAAATATTCATCAGAACAATAAACAAACGTCTACAGAGAGTATTTCACAAGTTTATATGCGACAAAAAGACCCCAACGGAAATCGGTGCTTTGGTTTTCTGTATTTCAAGATCGGTTGCTTGGATAAGGGAATGGATCGTTCATGAAACAAATAAGACTAAAATGGAATGCACTCAGAATCGCAAATGCCCATAATGAGATCTTTGGGCGCAATGGATCTCTTGTTATGCTATTGTAAGCTTTCTGTACGAACAATAGTAGTAAGGGAAATGGAGACTTCTATCTCAAGGACCTCTCCCCACCCTCCAAACAAATATAAATTACCATCTCGGAGATTCTCCAATCCCTATCCCAACACAACTTACAGTTTTTAGCTAGGAGATTTCTACCTCAAATACAATCCAAGACTTTTACCCACCTCTAAACAAATATAAATTACCATCTCAGAGACCCTCCAAACAAATACAAATTACCATCTCGGAGACAAACCAACCACTATCCCAAAACGACCTCCATTTTTTAGCCGAGAGATTTCTAGCCCAGGACCTTTACCCCCTTCAATTACGCGTAGGATTTATTCGCTGGAGTAAGAATGTAAGTGAAACATTATTTCTAAAGTTTAGACCTCATCACCAATTATCAATGTCTCAACCGTTGATATTAGAAATATCTCATCATCACGATAATAGAGACAAAATTTTACTTTGCCGCTCACACAGCGACAACATTGGAACAAATCTTTTATTTGCAGCTTGTTAAGAGGATATCTTTTGTCGATAAAATATACTTTTGACCGATCGAGATCGATGGTAAGTTTAGTATATTTTTGTTGACTAATTGGGTCATTAAAGTTTTTAAATCCTGCTGATAACTTCTGGCTCAGTTGTTCAAGGTAATTGAAATACTCGCTGTCACCAGATCTGATAAGCGAAAGTTTTAACTTGTCACGAACTGCGGCAAAACATATACCTGATATTTCATTATTAATTTCAACTGTCAACTGTTTGCCGTCTGTCATTAGATATTTGATCTTGCCATTGTAGCTATTTGTCACTGTCAAATTTTCAAACATTATTTTTATTGTTCACACAAAATTACATACCCTAGCCGTCGTATATAATATCGAGTATAGATCTATCATCAAAACAATACCCAGATGCAAATGTATCTAGTCCATTTTCGCAATAACGTTTGTCATCAAAAATTACTCAATCCGCTCTTGATAATGACATCTGTTTCGAGTTTATGATGATTTGTCCGAATAGCCATTGCTCTTATAAAACTAAAGCCTCCGTCAAGTGCGTACTTATAATCATCAAATTTCATAAACATTTTAACAAAATCGCGAGGCAGACCTTTTGCTTTTTTCATTATTTTATTATTGTCTAGCAATACGGCATACATTTTACTTCGCAATCCAATAAAGTATTTGATGATGCTCGAGTTCATTTCATCCTTGAACTTACCAATAACAATTTTATTTATGTCATCATGAAATTTACTGTCACGAGGGTAATCGGAAAGATAGAACAAATATCGATTATCGTATATTTCCTGATAGACGTCCTCACATTCGATTTCATACACGAGAGAGTCGGTATCAGTAAACAATAGTCTACTTGACGGCCACTGATTTTTAACAAAATTGTAATGAAAATCGTACATGAGCCACTTCGATAAATCTAACACGGAAGCTCAACGTAAATTGGCTTATTTAGTTTTAGATTTGTTTTTCTTCTTTGTATCGCGACAAGATATTCATTAAAAATTTTCATACTAACAAAACCATCGTCTGACACAAGTTTATTCCTGCGATTGATATCATTAACTAGCTCGATATTTACTCGTTTTCTAATATTTTCCATTGTCCTACCAAATAAACGGAGTTGTTCATAAGCTTAAAGAAGTTTTTTTTTTCAAAATCGGTTTTCGCTACAGCTCTTCTCGAAGTGTTTAAGTTAATATAGCCTTTCATCCAAGGTGACTGATTAAACTTTAAAACTCTATTCACTTTTCTCAAAACAAGGCCGGCATCTACTGCTTGTTTTAAAACTCTGTAATGCAAAACATAATTTTTCTTATCGAGTAAATTTGGTACTAGTTTTTTTACCATATAATTTTGTCTTGGTGATGCTCTCGCTTGTTGTTCTTGAGATAACATACTATAATCTATTACCATTGATTTCGCACAGAAAGGGTAATCGTTGTGCAAATTGTGTAGCGAAGTTGGATAATCGAGATAAACTTCATCGAAATGCGAAATATCGTCCGGTATCTCTTTTCTGTCTCCGATAGAAATTAGTCAGTCGTAATCCAACGAAATCCACCAAAGGGCATTGGTTCGACCATAGAATAACCGTACAAATTATTACAAATTAGATAAATTATATACTTTGAAGGAAGCTTAGGATTGTACTCTTTCAGGTATTTGTTGTTTGCTTCAAAATATTTCTTTGTTATAACGCTAATACCGCCTCTGATACCTTTTTCGATAAAATCGAACATATTGACGTCAGTCAGTAATTCTAACTTCACTTTACTAAACTTTAACAGAGCATCCCAAGATAACCCAGGGGAAGAGTAATACCAACAAGGATCAACTCCGTAATTGATATAACTCACTTTCCTAAAACTTTCAGATACGTTCGCCAGCAATAACACGTCAGGTTTCATGTACAAATCATGATAATCACCAAATGTCTTACAATCAAACTCTTTCCAAATATCTTGTGCGTACTTATACTCGCTATCAGTTGTTTTCATTTTGTAGTTGTGAATACAATTTATTCTTGTCAGGTAAAGAAATTTTATCAAATTTGCTCCAATCGTCGAGATACTCATACGGAAATACTCCTTTTTTTTTGTCAATAGATTAAATTTATCTCCAAACCAGTCTCGTAGGTTATTAAACTCGCTACAACCTTTCACTAGCTCATCTAACGATGCTGCCATAAACTGAAAGCTGTCAATAAAACGCAACTTACCTAAAGTAACTGACATGTACTTTTCAAAATTATTCGGAATACACTTGATTACGTTATCGAGTTTTAAACGAGATTTTATTTCAGGATCACCAAAAGCTTCTAACATAATATGACTATCATACCCTCTGAAATTGTGAAGAACAACTGGAATAAAATCTCGAGCGTGAAATTTTAAATTACACTTATCATGAGCCGCTCCACGATATTTCCCTGTTAGATGACAATGGTCACGTACTTTTTTATTATCAGAAACGTCAAAAGCTTTTTCACAAATATGACAAAATTCGGCTTGTTCGTGATCAGATTCTTGTTGAGATGTCAGTTTTATCATTGGCGTTATTCTTTTTAAACGATTAAACATATCATCAACTTCGCTAATTAACTGCTTGAGAAGCCAAACAGCTGGATTTTTACCGCGATATAATTTGATTGGTTTGGATAAACTCGAATCAGCCCAGAAAACTATTTTGTACGCCACTCCGCATGGAATATGATTTTGAGTTTTTCTTGTACTCGATTTGTTAGGATTATTTTCTACGCCAAGTGCAGGCTGAAGTAATCATTCGATAACAGCGTATATAACGAAAGGAATTTTTAGTTTATGATTATGATTGACAAACTGTAATAAATTATTTTCTTTGGACGGCACTGTTAATCGTTGTACGTCACTACACTAATGCAAATGCTTTTGTAATGTTTCATTGTCAGAGCAACCGTGCAAGCAGCGATAACAGAAGAACTTTTTGTTGTTTTGTTTACTATACTGTCTGCCAACTAGTCCATTAAAGTTTTTAATCCAAACGTAATGATTTTTATAAAACAGCAAGTTTATTGTCGATTGTGAAGCTTTTTCTGAAATATATCTCGGATAGACGTTTTCTTTTTCATCTAGTCCGAAAACATTTATTGAAACATTATTTTGCTTTTCAAACTTTGGCAATTGATTTTCTGCAACTGGAAAGTCGATGTCATTAAAATTTAATTTTGATACGTGACTAAAATACTTGTCAACGCGATCAGCATTTTGTTCTGCTGGAAATAGCGCAGAAAGAATAGCCCACTGAAAACATCTGTTATCGACGTTCTTTACGTTTATACAGCATTTTTGATTTTTTAATTTTTTGTGGTAGGTCAGTATACAAACTACCGCGTAATACGTTATATTTTATTGTGTGAAATAAAATTTCAGTAATAATTTCTTACTTCCAACCCGAATCCGATTCGGTAAATTCTTCTATCTTTTTCCAAATTTCCTGGTGTATTTCATCAGCTAGTGATGATAGATTAGTCCCAAGCAAAACACGCCTCGATTTTGCGTTAATGTAAGGGCCTGCAATTTCCTTGTCTGACCCAAGTAGCTTTGAAAATATAACGTGATATTGCAGTAATATTCTCAGAACCTTATGTTTTTCAAGTTCACGTTTTACAGTTGGCTCTAGCAAATGACAGAGATTTGTTGCAGTGAAATTTACCAGTACGATTTGTTTATCGAACCGATAACTGTTGTCAAATCCTGTAAAGGCAGTCACTATTTTTTTCAGGTTCTCCCTTAAGGCTCTTTTTGGCTATATCACGTAATTTCAGCATTGTTATATATAGTGTAATATTATATCTCTAATTAAATGTTCGATCGATAACTCACCGCATGCCAGTTGAAAAATCAATTAGAGATATAAAATGCTTATAGTATAATGAAACAAAATATGACAAACGCAAACGAGCAAGAGTATTATTACGTTCACCTCAAGTACAACATGTACGCTGGTAACGCACTTGGTCCAGTTATTAACATAAAATCTCAAAAATCTGTTGGTAAAGCAACACCAGCAGGTTATAAGATTAGCAGTAAAGGTGATAATGCTGAGAGAACGGAAATATAAAAGAAAGATTTTATTTACACTTTGTTCTGCGATGATATTCCAGAAGGACAACGTGTACATCATGTTAACGGCGCGGTCACTGATGACAATATTGAAAACTTATCTTTACAAAACGAATTTCAGCCGCATCCGGTATTTGATTTATACGAGGCAAATGATAAGGGAATTATTCGAAGAAGAAAAACTAAAAAAGTTGTTGGTTTTATGAATAATATAGGGTATCTCACAATAACTGTCAGAGGAACACTAACCAATCAAGTTAATTATCTTACCCATCGTTTTGTTTACGAGACGTTTAACAGACCTATACCTCATGGTTTGGTTATTAATCACACCAATAACGTAAAGACTGACAATCGAATGAAAAATTTAGAACTAGTTACCCAGCAGGAAAATGTGAGAAAAGGACGAGGTGATGGTAAAACCTGTTGTTTCATTTAATCTCGAAACAGATGAGGAAATCAAATTTCCTTCAATCTCATCTGCTGCTCAATACTACAAGATAAATCCAGGAGTAGTAAAATTTGTTGCCGATAGAATAATAAGATCAGCTTTTTCAAGCGAATACGATGCTTGGATTATCTTTAGATACGATGATTAAATATATTTGCTAGCTCGGTTTTAGTTAAGCATTTATGAGCAGACGCTATAATATCATCTTTATCAAATTTCAGCGTCATTATTGCGCAATCGTTAAGTTTATTTTTTTTCTGCTGCTGTTGGCAATATCCTATCATTTTCGCCATGCGTAACAATAACATCGACAGAATAAGAATTATACCCTAACAGACATTTTCTCACTGCTTCAGCTAGTTTGTTATAATTTAATATATTAACTTTTTGGTGATATTGTACCTCGTTAGTCTTCTTATAACAATAAATTAGATTAAAGTATATTATAATATGAACTTGATGAAAAGACTTGCTGATATATATTCAGAAGATACAATCGCAACTGATACAATCACTAACGACAAAGTCGCAGACAATATTACAATCACTAACGATATAAAAGACAAATTTGCTAGCTATAGCGAAGATGATATTTTATTTAATAATGACGATGAAGATGAGATAGTCGCCGCCGCTGACAGAAAAAATTACAGCAGACCGAGAACTGGACGATATAATGTTAAGTATCACATTGTTAAAAAAAAATTAATAAAATTTAATTTTACTGTTGGCGAACAACAAATATTTTGGCAGCTTATCAAAACCGTTTTTAAATCTAAAAATAACTGGCCAGCAAAGGAGCATAAAATACGATTTCATTTTTGCCAAAATATTCAGTTTGATGCCAGTTGATGATGCAAGAAAATTACATTTAATTTCGTTATGTAAAACTATCAATTGTAAATCCGTCAAACGTAAGTACGAACAAATTTATAATAACATTATTGGATCGACTTAGTTGGTATCCAACTATTAAATTTATTGCTATAGCCGCGCCATTTAACTAAACTTTTATTGCCTTTTTTCCTAATAACTTTTTCGATAGCGAATTTAGCGTGCGATTAAATCGCTCGACGACAACGCTTTTACCCTCGTTCCCTGTAACATACTTTTTGATATCATTTTTGAGCAAAAACCGCTCAATATTTTATTAAAACATTCTGCTGCTTTGATCGGTCTAGATTCTATTTAGTTTTCTTTCTGTACTAACGATAACCTGTTTTAGCGCGTCAGTTATTGGCGTTCCTGTCTTATCTGAAACTGGAACATTAAAAGCATATTTGCTAAAAATATCTATGACATTAAACAAATATTTCTTGTTATCGTTAAATTCGGCTAAATTTGACATATCAACTAAATCTATCGCCCAAATGTCATCAACGGCATTTGCGACAACTTTACGTCGCGGAAACTTTTTTTTTAGGGTTGTGTAATTCAGCTGCCAGATCATTATATAATTCTTCACCGAGTCCCAATTTATATCTTGCTCCAATAAAACCCTGCACTAGCCTTCTATCAAAACGTTCTCGCATATTTATTGGTTTCATATCACGAAGTTCATCTAGCATTACTTTATCACAACCAGTCTTATCTTGCTCGTTGTTCCGGTAGCAGATATCATGGCGCATTGATATCTCATCAACTTGATTGCAAGGCTCTTGTTCTGGCAGCGGATTATCATTTTCATCTAGTTGTTTATCAAGAGGATTATAAGGTCCAGTATATTTATGGCCTGGCAATGTATAGCCTCCTTTTGGTTTTGTCAGTTTGCCAATTACTTTATGTATGTCTATACCTGTTCCTATTATTTCTCTGTTGTTGCATTGTTGACAGTATGTGACAATTTTATTTTGCTCAAGACATAAATCTCTATCAGAATCACACTTGCATCTCATTCTATTAATTAGTCGTCTACTAAAATAACGTCAGGGCAACCAGCTCCCAACAACTTTATCGCTGGGGATAATTTCTTTAAAAACATACTTTTTCTTTTTCCACAAATTGGGCAAAGACTTTTTCAGCATCGTCCTGTTGTTCTTTGTTTTTTCTGTTGTTTCACTGATATTTTCTGTTTTAGTTTTACATTTGAGACAATATGTTGACACTATATATTTGTAAGTTTAGATAAAGTTAATTGCAATCTCATCATTAGCGTGAGAAGGTTGCTTGTCAAACTGTAAAATAAAATTTAAAAAATTAAATTTAGGCTGGGACATTTGTTTAATGAACATTATACAATAATATCCACAAGCAGAAGTTCCAACAGGTTGAAGTTGATTGGACGAATAATATATTATTTTAGATTTTTTTGTTTATATACTTTTTTATTGCTTCGCTCGGAGGAAGTCCAAACGAGTCAAAATAATTGTTATTATAAACTGCTACCCAATGTGTACCAGATCCGTCGTTGAAAACTTGTATATTTATCACGCGGCAACCTACAGCTGAGATGTTAGTAAGTTCATCCTTAGAATAAACTCCGTGGAATCCGGGAACCGATCCTAACTTATCAAGTATATCAAAGTTACTTAGCGGGGTGGCCGTGTTCCCGACAATGTTAGTCCTTGTCCTCCTATTCTTAGCAGATTTGGTAGTATACTTCCCGCTAGTCCCGCTAAAAGTAAAGGAAGAAATCCTCCTTGTTTTGTTCGAGGACGCTTTGTTTCCCTTTTTCGACGATTTTGTTCTTCGTTGTGACATTATATTTATCAGTCACATAAAATTTATCTTTAGACTATTTTCTTTATACCACGACCTTCAACTGCTTTTTTCGTTGCGCCAGATATTGCTCCAGACGCTGCTGCTAGCCCTAATATACCTAACACCGGCAAAGTTTTAGGTAATAACGTTCTGGCTATTACTGATAATGCCGGACCAAAGAAACCACCTTGTTTTGCCATCGCTGTTATTTGTGCGGCACTCAAATTTAAAACAAAAGGTTTGCCGCGATCGTACCTGTTTACTTCTTTTTTGTTTAACATTAATTTTGTTAGAGTACCTTTGGAAATGTCAGGGTTGATTTTTAATGATACCTGCCGTTGTTTAGAAACAGCAGCTGCTAATTTTGTAACTTGACCATCAGTCAAATATATTTCTTTTACAATATATTTTGTTATCTTATATTAAAGTTACAGAGTAAACTTGTACTGTCATTTTACCTCCAGCAGAATCAATCGTAATAAATCTGCCGCTGATCACTAGCGCGTACACGTACAGCTGCTCTACTGGAACTGCTCCTAATGTCCAAGTAATTTCAATATCAGCTGTTGGGTCGACACCTCGAAAGTTATGTTTACTAACATCAAAATAAAATATCGATAAAGTGTACGAAATTCCTCTACTGATATCTGAGATCCATCTCCAACGTCCTGATATTTTTGTATTGCATCGAGCAGGTACATGTAAGGTCGAGCAATATTTTTATTAGCGTCATCAACAAAATTGCATTCTATTGCTCGTTCTGGATATTGCTTAGAATTTAGTCTAGCATATATTCGTCTATCATCAGCGTTATCAAATATAGCATTATTTTGTTGTTGTTTACCACGTCGCACTTGCTGTTGAAATACAACAAATAATTGCCTCGGCAGTTGTTCGCTTGATGTTGTTGTAACTCGCCATGTGTAGTCGGTAGTATCTGGAACTGCTGTTTGATATATTTTATGTTGTTGAAAATAAATTCTGTTTGTATGTTTATCGAGTATACTGTTTAAATCTGACATTTTATCGATTGACGGAGTTATTCATGGCATCCTTAGCGCAAGTTTGTTTATGATAAATTGTACATCAGCTCCGCCTGACATAAACAGGCAGTCGTTTTGTTCTGCTCGATCTAAAATAAGTGTATTTTTAACTCCACGAAATGCTTTGTTGTAGTCCCTACAAAAGCCAAATATTGTACTTAGTAGCAGCATCATTGTAATTTGACGTGATACTGCTGCAAGTTCTTTTCTCCTAGCAAAACCTTCATTGTAACGTGGATGTCTTATGCTAATTGTGTTATTAATCAAATTCAACATTGCAACGCCGTTTACAGCTGCTCCTGGTGGAGCTACTCCAGTATTATTACAAGCAGCAATAAGTGATACTCTTGTAGCGGCTTCATTAGCGTCTGCAGCTGGAGCGGCTATACCAAAATTAGCATCATTAGTAATAAGAAAATCTCTTACAGTTGCAGCATCTGCAGCGGCATCATCCCCATGAGCCATAAAACCTTTCATAAAAAGTTCGGTCGATTCAGCTGAACCACGTCCAATATCTTTAAACCACATCATGTTCGTTGCAGTTGATCTTGAATAATCGTCGGAAAACGAAATAATATTTAAGATTGTACTTACAACTTGCAGGTGACTTGAAATATCTTCTACTGTTTGATTGGCCAGTTGATATCGAGCACTTTTGAATAAGCACCAACCATTATTTATAAGAGCTACTTCTGTTCCAGCTGCAATTGCAACAGGCAGATTGGCCACTGTCATAATTTGACCGCGAACTTCTAACATTGCCTTATGTGGCAATAGAAACACATCTTCGTCTCGGGTATTAAATGTTCTAACACCAGTTTTATTTGGTTCATTACAATTTTCATCGAGATACTGAACATACTCAAATTCTGTTACAGTGTCATCGGTGTCATAAGTTTCAGCTAAATTGAGATAATTTTTAACAGACAATTTTTATTTATTAGATTATTTAAATTTTATTGCGGCGCTGTTACTTTAGATATTAATTTTTGTATGATCTGCTCGCTCTTTGGCGATACAAGTTTTTTTTTGTTGTTGTTATCATAGCACGTTGAGTTTATTTTCTTGGAGCGATTTCTGACATAACTTGTTTTATCTCAGATGTCGACGGTGTGCCTTTTATTTTATCAGCTCTTTTTTTGTCCAACCACAGTTCCAGCGGCAGATGCAGCTCCAGTTGCAAAAGCTTTACCTGCGTCAAGTGCAATTGGTACAACTTTACACGCGATTCCCGGAGCATTTTCAATAACTTCAGTAAATATATTTCCCAAAAAATCCTCCAATTATTTTTCTTCGATAAAATTTTTTTCTTTTTGTTTCATTATATGAAGGGGTTGTATAAAACTACGCAACGCGTAAGTGTAAATAATAAGTAACAACCTCGTTATTCAGATCCAGCTGTCGTCCAGATTGATCTGTCAACTGCATATTTATTGTTGTTATTTGATTTTCAACATCTAGCGGATAATAAATAACTTGCCGTGGACTAATTTGCATGTGCGAGCCCGGTGGAACTTCTGGCGAGAAACTATATATCGTTTGTCCTTTACTACCTTGGGCTGAGTAAGATCCAGTTGCAATAGA
This sequence comes from Megalonaias nervosa, assembly GCA_016617855.1. NCBI lineage: Eukaryota > Metazoa > Mollusca > Bivalvia > Unionida > Unionidae > Megalonaias > Megalonaias nervosa. Next base: position 20,997 of record JAECUM010021705.1, on the reverse strand, counting down.
ACAATTTATTAATATTGTGTTTACGTCAGTTATATTTACCGGCAGCTCACCGTCAAATGTTATAGTTTGTCCAAGAGCACCATAACTGTCATTAGTAAATCCTATCAGTTGTGCAATACTTTTTTCTCTTGGCGTAAAACCGATTAACATATCTTTTAATTTAAATGGGGCTCTTAACGTGTTATAATTTGGTGTTACATCAAAATTATCAGCTATACCGCCAGCTTGTGTTGTAAGCTCTTTTATTGTCTTATTTAGATCAGTGATATTATAAGATCATTCTGGAATTTTAACTGATTTTTAATATATTTGGAATAAAATTAAATTCGTCGTTTACTCCAGTTTTTACGTTAGGCATGGAATGCCAACATGTACATGAAATTAGTCCAATTTCATACTGTTTTTCAGTATCAAGTTGTATTGGCGGAATATAATTTACTGAAACATTTGCGCTATCTGTAGCGGCTGTACTAGAGTCTAGTAATAATGTTGCTGACATTTATTATATTTTTACAAAATTAAGTCGCGGTGTAAAGTTTCGTATTTGTCAGATGTTAATAAATTTTCTGATCTTAGATAATCTAATATATCAATAATTTCATTATCAATTTCAACACTAATATTACCAGCTTCTTTTGATGATATCAACAGCATTAATCTTCCTATCATTTCAGCAGTTGATGTAAATATTTTTTACACCGGTTCCAGGTTTTTCTTTTACAGCTGTCTTTAACTTTTTATCAAGTTCATCATAATTATCAACCAACCGACTTAATTCAGTTTGTCTTTCAATAGGATCTTTTATGTCCTTTGAGACAACTTTATCAGCTTTCATACGTATTTCATCTATTTCTTTTGCCTCACTACTCAAACTACTGGTGCGATAACTATGATATCTGTCAATTTTTATATTACGAATAGCTTTGATATAAAGATCGGCAATAATCCCCCGTCGGTATTTTGTGATATCTTGACGGAAGTTTTCATTTTCCAGTTTTATGTTGCCGAGATGTTTCTTATTTTGATCTTTTTTTTTCTAACTTACTAATATTTTCTTCGGCGTTGTAATCAGTTTTAATATCGTATATTCTCACAGTTTTAAAACCTTATTTTTCGTTAAACAATTGATATTCATGATCTTTTATTTTGTCATTTATACTCTAGAGATTCTTTAAAATTTTGCTCTTCTTGGATATCTAGTCCATGTTCTTTTCTAAATGCTTCTTTTTTAGCTTTGTCTTCCTCACGCATCTCCTCCAATATTATTTGAGCTTTACTTTTTTCATCATCTCGTCTAACGTTCTTCCAATCGGATCAACTGATTATTCAACAGCCTAATTAGTTCAGCTTGTCCAGCTTGTCTAGCAGCAGGATCAGCAATATCTCTTACCAGGTCTCTAGCCTATCTTAATCTGTCTTCAGATTTTCTAATAATTTTTACAGCAGATGCTTCTTGCTGTTCTTTAACTAACCCAAGTAAACCTTTTTCCAGTAATTTTTTAGATTCCTCTTCTGATAGTGGGTTTAGTTTCACGTTGTTTTCCAAGTAGCGCTTCAGCAACTGGTTTGAGAATCGTAGCTGTAGTTTCTGCAGCAGTTACTTGTCCACGTCGTGCTTGCTGCACTTTTTGCTTAAATTCTGCTTGAGATTGAGCAAGTTTTTTTTAGGTCTTCTATATGTTTTCTTTATTTTACTCGTTTGTCCATAATTATTATATATAAATTTTATAAAATTTTAAGTGGAAAACACCTTACTGCAGATAACTGTCAATACAACAGCGAAACATTTTAGTTGGATCATGTGTAAGTTTATCAGATAAGAAAAGTTATACTTATCTTTTGTAGCTTTATGATATAATTCAATAAATTTATCTTTTGTTACGTCACCACATTGCTCGTTTGCAATATTTCTAACATCAACATTGTCCAGTCCCGGAAATAATATAAAACAACCAGTATTTCGCCTAATAAATCTATCAACATTATAAAAACCTTGAGCTAAATAAACAGAATTACTTTTTTTATTTCGAGAGTGAAAAATACGGTCTTATTTTGTTCATTTCTACATTGTTTAGCGGAATATCGTCAAAAACTACTATCTTATGTTCATCTGAGTCGAGTTGATTAACTGGAACAAGATCTTCTGGTTGTTTGAGAACTAAAAAATCTTCGCCAGGTTCAAGATCACGAAGTTTATAATTATATTTGCTTAGTAGCTCGTACTTATCTTGCTGCGCATTAATTGTATAAATATATACTTGAGTGTAATTAAAATTATCACCAAGAAGTAAATTCATAAGCAGATTTGTTTTTTCTGATCCAGTTCACCCAACAATAAGATAATGACAATCTGGAAGTTCATTGTTATGTTTATGTTTCACCAACCGCTCTGTATCAAAATTTAATATCCACGATTTTGCCATTGTTTGCTATATAATTTTATGTTATATTAAACTGACTAATGTTGACAATTTTATGTAGGACAATAAATAAATGAGCTATTATACAAAATATGGAACATTAGTAGGAGATTCATCAGCTGTAAGTATAACAATAACAAAAGGCAAGATTGATTTATCGGGCTATCTAAAAAAAATCTGGCGACACAATGACAGGAAACCTATCTATGTCAAATCAACGAGTACTAGGTTTAGAAACTTCATATCCACCAATAAAGTGTTAATAACACACAAGCTGTCAGTTATGCACAACTAAAATCTGCTGATGACAGCATGTTGTCGTTGACAGGAGGAACTTTAAGCGGTAATTTAGATATTTCAGAAAAAATTAAATTTGGAGACCAGGTATCCACCAGCAACTTAAATTATACACAAGCGGTAAGTTATGCACAGTTGAGGTATGTGGATGATAAACTTGATAAAGTCGGTGGAACGGTTATAGGTAATATCAACATGTCAGGAAAAAAAATAATTTGGAGACTGCATATCCGACAGAAAACTTGGAATCAAAACGCAAGCTGTAAGTTATGCGCAGCTAAAATCTGTTGACGATAATATACTTAAAGCCGGCGATACAATGACAGGCAACCTGTTTATGTCAAATTCAAAAATAACTGGATTACGTACAACCTCACCACCAGCTAATGATGCTGATGCTGTTAGTTATAGTCAGTTGAAAGAAGAACTTGCCCCATACTTTAAAAAATCTGGTGGACCAATGTCAGGCAATATAAACGTGAGAAAAATAACTACGACATATGTTCCAGTTAGCCCTAATGATCTGATAAATAAAGCATATGTTGATATTCTGTCTAGTAGTATAAAACGAACTAAAAACAATGTTGGATATATTCTAATACTTATATAAAGCAACTGACAATCGAGTTGGGTTTGAGGTAAACGCATCAGCATATTATCTTGAAAATTATCCTCATTACGCTTTCTCTGATAGAAATGAGTGGACGACTAAAGGAAAATTTGAAAATTTTTGGGATTAAAATTAAATGTCCCAATGTATTTGCTGTCTGGCAATTTAATTTGCGAGGCCGATTAAACTCTTGGTGTTGGCCGAATTTATAACTGGCAATTGGAAGGATCAAATGACGACATCAAGTGGACAACATTGCATAGCACAACAGACACTTACATTTCAACAACACAATATTTTACGATTCCGGCAGAAAACACTGTTAACAAGTACCTATATTTTTGAGTTTATGTTTTAGCTGCTAAACATCCATTTCCAGGACTGATAGCATTTCAAATATATACACTTGATCCAATTTAATCTAGTGTTATAAAATAGGTCAGAACCAACAATTATAACCATTGCAAGAGAATGTTATGATATTATTTTAAACCTCAACAAAGATGGAGCCGTTAATGAAACGGCAAAAAAATGTTACAAAATTTGAAAAAAAATTAACATCGAATCATTGAACAATCCAACATTGCCAGCAAATTTTATTCGCGTTATATATGTGCGAGGACCACAACTGGAAAAAAAGCAATAGAAAACTTTGATATTATAAGCAGATACTGTCATCCTGAGGATTGTCTAGAACAAAAACAAGTTGAAATTATATTTAAGAAAATATTACTTGAGCTTGATTGGTATAACAGATTTGATAATAAAATCAGATTTAATAAAAACACGAGTTTATAGTGGAAGAACACTAGAAGAGAGACGAATAAACGAAAATCATACTCGTCTTGACAATCTAGTGGAAAATAAAAAAAATGAGAATGAAAAGAAACAGTTATATGATAGTTTTTCAAAACAAGGTATATTTAAACATCTCGGTATGTACTACCATGACAAAGAAACCCTAGTTAAAATCGTTACTAGGATGTCAGAGTCAATTATTAAAGTATACGCAAACGCAATTTTGCCAATGATACGTAAAAAAGACCCAGAATTTGATCCGATTATTGTTAACAAGTTTCTAAAGATCAAAACTTTAGACGATGAAATTAGAAATTTTAGTGATGAGCGAGAAAAGTTTTTCACAGAAGTCGATCAAACAAAGTTTGAAGTAAAGTCTGATTCCTATTATGATATAAGTGAAGAAGACGATGTTCCATTCCCATCAGTCCAGTACTCTGGACAATTGTAACTACGAAATTATTACAACGAAATTAAAATACTCACAAAACTATGAAAAATTAATGTTAAAAGTAGCTTCTGCTGTTGGTCTTCTTACAACTGAACTAGATAAGCTTAAAAAAAATTAATGTTAGCAAATTTCGTACTAGCATATGCAATTATCAGGCAACATCTTGTTCTCAAAAATTACGTTAGATCAGTTTAGTTTTAGGGTATATTGATGAAACAGAAATCGATTACAGTAATTTTGTGAATAAAAGAGATTTGCATGAGAGTGAAGTAGGAAGTAGTTTTGATTCGTATGCTTGGTTAAGGAAACAATATGTACTAACAGATGAACGATATAAAAATACTTCGTCAGATGTTTATGACAAATACAGAGAGTTTATAGCTGATCCTAAAAATAAATTAATTCCGCGAGTTTCTCGATTCGATTGTTGGTGCTAGAACTTGTCTTTGTATAAAATATTGTATAATGAAAAAACAAATCGAGTTCAATCACATCAGAAGAAATTCCAAAACAAGATGTTGACGCTCTAGTGCAATATTATAAATTTTACCATAAAAACCTCTGGTGTGTAAACGAATGTTATAAATACTATCGTAAAATACTTCGAATAATATCATATTTACCACTGCTAATGAATAGCTCTGGTATAATTTCAAGTGGAGCATCATTAAACCCATTTTTGTTAATAATATCTGGTGTTGGTGTTTCTCGTGCAACAGCGTAAAAAAATTGAACCTCGACTTGTGACTAAAAAAAATGCCTGCAAAACAGCTAGTTTAACTTACAAAAAAGTACTTGATCAGATATGATCTTACTTGCGAGGTGTAAAATATATGGACGACTTAATACGCGAGTTTGGTATTATTGGCAGTTGTAACAGAATTGAAACTGAGTGGGTTTCTTTTCTTGGATTAAATGAACACAAACACCATGTGATGGATGATGGAAATTTATAAAATGAATTACGATTATATATTATATAGTACAAATGCAATGAATCTCTCCTCTCTCCTATTCCTATCATACGATTTATCCAATCACTCTACACACATTCACGAAATTAAAAGAAAGAAACAAATACAAAAATATGATTCATATACCTCTCGCATGAAAAAGTGAGGTTCGAATAACCTCAGGGACTGCAAAAATGTTTCCACAAATATCACGCAATGTAAGCAAGATTCACATAATCTCACGCATGTAATACATAAGTTCCACATAAACAATGAATGCTACTGAAAGCGATTTTCACAATCTCATGCAATGTAACAATGAAAGCGAGATTCACATAATCTCGTGTAATGCAAACGATATTGTACTCAATTGAAGCCACAATCAATTGAAACATATCACTGTTCAACTTGAACAGTCATACAATTCACAAACTGTTACACCACAGTTTCACTGGATCCTTGGATTGGCCCACATTTATCGATCGCTCCCACCCTTCACGGATCCACCACAAGTACTTATACGTACAAACGGCACCCAGCACCCTTGTATTGGTTACGTCTATATTCGTGGCTCCGCCACCTGCATAATCTTACGTATACATATACGTACGGACAGCACATTGCACTATGGACAGCTACTCTCAAACTTAAACAGACCGCACGCCTCTCTGTGGACAGCTACGCCCACCCCTAAACAGCTACCGTCAGCCCTAAACAGCTACAATAAAACCAAACTGGTTATAATAATGGGTTCTGAATTAAATTGCTAGATACATACTCATAAATTAAACTGCAATAGCAAAGTTCGCAAAGTAAAAGACTTCATTACCCGATATGACATACAAACGAGAATAGGTTTCGTAAATCAAATATAAATTTAACACTTACCCCTATGGCCGGAGAACATAATGCAGAGCGTTCATTCCCTGACAAAATCCAAATGACCTGTGCCACAGTTTGAAATGAATCAACCTAAAATCCATAGGGGAGTGAACAATAGTCATGGTCAAATGCTCATGTATACCATGACTTTCGTGACTCTCGTCGCATGTAGTTTCGGAATCGCTCACCTTTAGAAACAATAATTCACCCCAGGTAACGTTGTACGCCTGCACAACGAATAAAGGTGAAAAATTGAACTAAGGTAAAACCAAGTTATTTCTTGCCTTATTCTGTGACAACAGTATGTTAACAGATATTCTACCAATGAGAGTCAGCAGGTATGAAAAAGATTATCAAAAAAAGTATGTTAATGATAGAGTGTGACATTTTGTCTAAACTTTAGAAATAATGTGTCAGTTACCTTCTTACTCCAGCGAATAAATCTTACACGTAATTGAAGGGGAAGATGTCTTGAGCTAGAAATCTCCTGGCTAAAAACTGTAAGTCATTTTGGGATAGTGGTTGGTTTGTCTCCGAGATGGTAATTTATATTTGTTTGGAGGGTCTCTGAGATGGTAATTTATATTTGTTTGGAGGTGGGTAAAGGTCTTTGATTATATTTGAAGTAGAAATCTCCTAGCTAAAAACTGTAAGTCGTTTTGGGATAAGGATTGGAGGGTCTCCGAGATGGTAATTTATATTTGTTTGGAGGGTGGGGAGAGGTCCTTGAGATAGAAGTCTCCATTTCCCTTACTACTACAATGACCCCCAAATTAGCACGAGCATATCAGGCATGAAAGGTAAAGAGAAAGTCACGATAGTGATATTTAATGTCATTCCTTAATTTCAACAGATTTTTCCAAACATAAGTGAGCAACTCCAGAAGGTGTGTGTGTGTGTGTGTGTGTGTGTGTGTGTGTGTGTGTGTGTGTTATTACAAACTGAGACTTGGAAATGATATTTTGACGTACATCTTACGACAAACATTTCTAAATAGAAAGGACAAGAAAATGCGGCACATTCTTAAGCCATACTAGGGCCTCCAAAGCTGTTTTCTTCTTTTTGCCAACATGTCAACAATACATTCATGACATATTCAGTGAGGTGAATCTTTACCTTTGAACACGTTTTCAAATCAAGTTAAATCTTGAGATTTAAAAAAGGCGTTTGATATGTTGAGTAATTCGGTAGACGCAGGGGATTTCATATTTTAGATAATTAGTTTACCTTGGTAAAGGTGGAACGATTAGAATACATATTCTTCCTTATGTGTCCTGAAGATATTGAGGAATGATATTACTTATACCGATTGTCATAAGCAATTGCATCTAATGAGCCAAGGCAAACCGCTGCCGTCGTTATATAGGTATAACATGTGACACATGATATAGCGCGCTCATATTCCAGTTTAGAGTGATATGTTTTTGTTCTGGAGGATTATAGTATTTGCAATGAAAATCTGTAAACTATTGATGGAAAGAAGAATTTGAATAGAGGCTAATACCAACAGAAGAACCCTCCCCCCCCATAACATACACATTCGATCCAGTTTTTTCAGAAACCTACACGAAACTTAATATAATCCATTAACACCCAATCACTTTCCGGTAAATAACAAATGTCATTGACATCATTTGGAGAAGCAGCTATATTTACAATTGTGCCTGCATGTATCAGCGTTTAAAACAGTGACTACGTTGAATAATACCGGTGCAAGACCAATAAATGACATTGCATTATTTTTGTACGGTGTATATATTTAACACGCGCTCTTACCTGTAAGTAGGCGATATGTTACCATTGGTATAATAATATGGAAGCAGTACAGACATGTGCATGTCTGTAATGAATTACAAAATACGTAGCTAAATTTGCATCGAGATTTGAGACAACAAAAGCAGAAAGATGACCTATGAATTTATTAATCAAGGTTAAACAAACCACAACAGAAAGCAAACGAAGAAATCAAAGCATTTGTTGTGGAATGAAAATCATTTTTCTTAAGGGAAAGAAATATTCTGGATTGAGAATTGGTTTTGCTCTAACATTTACAAAATTATTTGTGTCCAAATGAAGTTTGATTCATTGTAGATGACTTTTAACTCATTGGGTTGCAAAACTAATATGTATCCTTTCTTACAATTAGACATATCGATTATACATTTATCTTTGTGAGGTACATGATTCATTTCGAAAAAGCAGACCATTGACCGTCAGCAAATAAATGAAGACATTTTAGAGGCAAGAATGTAATTTATCACACTACAATTGGCAAAACGGGAAGAATATGACACTTTGGTGAGTGTTTGCTTGCGAAGTTTCCAGTTAAGATGTCAAATCCAAAGTTACTGGACATAATTTATTGCAACTATAAATGAAAATAAACAAGAATTAAAAATATTAACAATACTTTGTGCATCAAATAGGTGGGGAAAACATTCTAAAAAGAAGACTTGTAAACTTTCTAAAATCGGTATTTAATATTAATTGACTTTATTGATAACAATGAAGTGACACTGCAATAACTTCTATAAATGCTAAACAAAAACTCACTTTGTCTTCGTATAAACAACAGCAAGAATGCCATTAAATTCGTTAAGAACAGTTTGTTATTATTTTCTTAAGTTTGAAAATATTCTGGGGAGATAACTTCTGCAGATCATTTCCACATTCACGAGCTATGATCATGTCGTAGACGAGATTACACATTTTAGTAGTTTTGATTGTTTCTTGAAACACAACTTATTTCTGTGTTACTCGTAATCTTGAAGCAAACAGCTCTTGAAAATCCCAAACCACATTCGAAAAGTTAATTACATACTTGGTTTAGCATGAAAATTTGAATATCCAATGATTTACGCAACATTTGAATTTTTTTACATCGACGCATCCTAACAGACCATATCCATGAATCACCAGACTGTTGAGAAGCATTGTGCGTTCGTAAAATATACACAAAATTTGTTATCGGATGTTAACAAAACTCAAATGTAACTAATTTAAAAAAAGCTTTCATTTTGGTAAATAATATAGACTCTGATAAATAATATACACTATATGCATTGACTATATTGTTCAGAAAATGAATGTTCTGTGCTGTTTACAACAACATAAAAAGCAAGTGATTTATTCTCTGTAGATACACATGTATTCAACTATTTTATATTTCGTTATTAATCTTTGATGCCGTGACATCCACAAATAATAATCAGACTGCACTGAGTTACGGCACCTAACAAAATATCTAAAAGTCACCATGATTTGATGATATTTGTTCTTTTTTATATTAAAATTATATGCTTTACTTTCAATTTTTTCTTACAAATGCAATTTATCTTTAATATATATTATATATTGGTCACAATGAAGATGCAACTGTTTACATAAGACTTAGGCTTATTTATACTGATGAGGTAACACAGAATGTTTCTGAATAAGAATTTTTCATGAAAAATATATGAAGTTCTTACCGAAAAGCTTCAGCATATTTCAATGCAAACAAGAAAGACCATTAATTGGAACAGTATATCACCCTCATTTCAAATAGTATGTGTATAACTAAATTGCGATTACGTGCATAACGGCATATTACAAATCTCTTTTTAAAATATATAGAGGTTGAGTTTAATTTATCAACTTGCTACTGTAAGAGCAATGTAAACTTCACTGGTGGCAACATTTCAGGAGTCATACAAAAATTTCAAATAGAAACGAATCTCAACACGGATGTGGTACGTGATTCATTGCTACCATAAATACAAATAAAAATATTTTGATTCAGGTAATTCGGAAACTATGGATTGTATAACATTGTGATTAAAGTTGTTTTCAAATTGTCTCACAGTTCATGTCTAACATTTATGTCCAAATCAATATAAGAATCATACCTTTACGAAAGAACATGTAGAGGAAAGAGTCTTCAGCTGTAACATATATTGAGTCCATTCTTAGTATACAGTAATTTTAAAGCGACTATGTGACAGAAGTCCCATAATAAACCTAACTATGAACATGAGTTCATAACATAAATAACAGCGAAGAGCTCCTAACAAATTGTCAAAAACAATTTTGTGAAAATTCAGTTTTTAAAATGCAATAGGATATAACATCAACTATTCAATATTCATGAATTTCAGTAATGTGAAAGAAGAAATTACACATATTGGTTCAGATTATTCGTTCGTTTCATTGCAAATTAGTGGACATTTTAGGCCATTGTTTAAGAAGAAACAGATGGAAGATCATGAAACACGTTAGCATGTTTCTTTTGACATTTTTATGAGTATTGATAATTGTATTTTCAATGCTTTACAATAAATAATATTATCAATCACGAGATCATATCTGACATACCATATTCATAGACACTAGAACATAAAATTTTGTGTCTTCAGTAAATATATTCCACTTGGGAATTTGTTGCGTTGTAACGACGTAATATTTGTTAACTGTGTATGATGAATATCCCAAACCTATAAATTGTGTTTTTCCTCGTAGCCGCAAATCTGTTTGAACAAGAATGCTCGTGCGATTGCCAGTGGCTAGTACAGGGCGGTGGTCAGTTTTAGGGTTGGGGTTTAGGCATTTTAAACTGCTTTACGGACGAATATAACGCAGATTCCATAACGCGCAATGGACGATAGTAGATACTGACGACTGAAAATACATCCATGTTTCATGTGCCGAGAAGTGATCACACATGGATATTCATTTGCTTGCATGACCCAAACGGCTACAATTAAGATATAATTATGCGATACTTTATATATTTTAAACGGATGTGAGATTTGTGCATCTAGCTAAAATACGCATTTTATGTGAACATTTATAAGTGACTAAATATTTGTCAAACAGATCAATTTCATTGGATATTATGTGTTTCATTGTCGTCTATGTCGGTGTATTAAATGCCAGAACGAAACGACATTCTGGTGAATAGTTTTTGTAAATCTTTTGCTCTAGTATTTCATTTTCTTTCGAAGGGATTTTCACGTTTCCAATTCTTTGAATGTTCATTCATACAAATGTGTTTGGCTATGCAAACAAATCTAATACAAAATACATCTGATTTTGCCTCTAGCTTGAATTAATTTGTTGCATTTACATGCTTGAATGATATGGTTTAATGGTCAAACAATCGAGGTTTCTTGTACGCTAAATGTAAAGACATATTCATTAGATAGATATGTGTTTATTGGTCGCCTGTCTTCATAGGACGATACTAATTCCTTCATGTTTGGTTGGGTATTCATTGCTTATTGGATTTGTGTTCTTTTTGCCGTACTAAGTGGATCACGCATGCCTTGGGCCCACTGACAATGATGGAAAGTTACACTAGGATTTGTAAACTCTTTATCTCAGTGATGGAAATAGATACTCATTTGAGACATTTATAGAACATATTGACATTTTATTTATCATTTGTGAAAATCCTCATCCATACTTTTCATTCTTAATTATATCTTTCTATGTTTTGCATTTTGTAATATAAAATAACATGTCTTGTTTTCCATTCTCTATCTTGGCAGATAACTTTGAGTTTATACAGTTAATATCTTTACTTGTTTGGACTCATCTAGGTTGGATATTGGTTGAGATTTCTTTATTAGCTTCTGTTTTTCTGCCATAAGGATTCAGTAGAATTCGCCTTCCTAGGCCTGCTGGAATAAATTTTCTGGAACATGAAAGCGTATCTTAATGTAATACTGTTAAATATTCGGGATACTATCTGGAAATGGTATCAAATATAAATTCACCTCTATTGAACTGTGTTTACTGGTTCGAATTCTCTTCAATTTAAATATAGTTTTCAACGTGGTTTCAACCTATTATAGAGAAAGTGGACGATATTTCAAACGGCATCGTGTTATTGAAACACAATGACCATACAGAGACAAAGAACCAGCGAGCACAGACATCTACAAGAGGCTGCAGTGGAGCGGATACTAAAACTGATGTAGCTGGATTTAAAAGACAAAATAATTAAAATGGAAGGAACGGTTGAATTAGGCGCATATATTTGGTGGAGGATCTTCTGAGAGTAAGGTGAGTATCAAAATTCTCCTAGCCTAAATCAGGCGAATGTAAAGATATTATAGATTGCTGAGATCATTTGAGAATTTAGCCACCTTGCAAGGCTGGGATAAAGAAAGGGCAATGTTTCATGAGACTAGTTTCCCAGTTTTCTTGTACATCTTTAAAACCAAATATTTCATACGATGTCACGGACAGTTTTTGGCTTTAAGAAAGTGAAACATTATATTTTAAGAGATATAATGTGACCGCAATTGCAATGCAAGACAGAGAACGGGCGAAATCGTTAGTGAATTCAAAGTGCACCTTAAAGGCTTTTCGTAAACACTGGTGAGAAAATCAAATTAGAGATATCAGTTTTGATGCCATTTGAGATATAATTTTGCACGAGCATCTTAGAATCAATACTTAGGATGAATTGATTGTTTGGCTGAAAGTACGCGAAACTAAATCGGTTGTGGAACCTGTCGAGTTAGTTTAAACCGCTCATAGGTATCAGTCAGAAAGTCAAACTAATTCTTCAGGCCACATCAAACAATCCGCAAATACAAATAAGAAAACCCAAGTCGTTGAATTGGAGAAACCTACACCCAATCGTTGTAGTTACTGAGGCACTTCCTAAGAGAGTGTCTTTTAAATGAGGACGTAAGGACTTGTCACTAAATTTTTCCCGCACGGGCTAAGGTGCGAAGCAAACGTCTTCAGCAAGCGTCTTCATCTATTTTGATTTATACGGTCTGAGACGAATCTTTCCACGGTACAACATCTCTAGATATTCAATCTCTTCGTGAAGGATGTTCGATAGATAATTAAAGTACCGGCTTACATATTACACCTTTGAATTATACTCTAATGGACCCCATACCATCTTATACACAAATCTCCTGGATAAAATATATATTCTATATGGTTTTAACGCGGTCATTTTTAGTTAATTGATATATGTATAATCCACGCAGATATTAATTGCTGATATTAGTTGTTTTCGGAAACGTTCCTTTTGGCCATTCAGCCATGTTATAATGATGAGACTTTTTCTTTTGCCTTTATAAATATTTGTCGTGTTTTCATATATACATTGCGGGTATATTGTTATTTTATTTTTCATGGCTATAATGTTAGCTTTATTTATTGTTTTGAAAGTTTGATCAAAGAATAATCCAGGATTATGTGACTGTTGTAATGTTTCCTGACATCAAGACTGATTGTCTTTTGAAGATCGATCATATATTTAACACTAGTCAAAGAGAATATGTATGTATTAAAAAACTCTGTTCCAAACTGTAATTTCATTGTTCCAGTTTTACCTTTGTAACTCTCATTAACGTTTCTTCTTTTACATATTCATTGCATATTTTTTACTAACAATATGTACCTGGCCTTTGCCTTTTAGCAATCTGATAATGAAGATACCATTTTGATGATGTGATTTAAACCAGTCTTGTTTTGATATCTATGTTGCAGATGAAACTATGTAATAGAGTTATAGACAATCAATTGGAGCCTCGTGAATATAGTCCGAGTAATTTGCATTTTGGAGTAAACGAAGTTTCGGGCAATTCTGGTAGTACTCAAGTGAAAAATCTTTGGGTGAAGATGAAGCTTCACCGCAACCATGACAGATGGGACGAGATGCGTTTGTCCCAAGCCTGCATTGACTTTTAAACACAATATTTGACTCGTTCAATTTTGGCGTTAGTTAAGGATGCCCATTTTGCTCCTATGATCATTGAAAATCAGAGTTAGTGTTGTATCCCAGCAGAATAGTGAGAAGGGAAAAATACTTCATGGTAGTTGAGATGAAGAGGAAGTTGAAAATCAAGATAGAAGGTCAATGTAGAAAAACACTTCAGTCAATGAGACTTTCGCATCAAATATATTGGAGGAATGAGACAAATTATGCACAAAAGAGATGAGAGATTCCACGTTAGCGAAAATGAGCAGCCTGTTGTGATTGTACAGACTGTGATTCGTATATCAACATGGAATCTGGGATATTATAACGCGTATACCTGGCAAAATATTCCGACCAACTACGCCAGGGTGTTCCTTTCCTTGGTCACGATATTCGATCGCGATTATTGCAATATCTTTCTGGCCGGTTTGTTTTAAGGACGTCACATAATTCTACAAGTCCTGTCAAAATTCTCAATATTTTTAAAGGTTGGGTGCATATAGCCCCTTTCTGAAAGACTCCTCCATTGATGAATCTTTCAAAAGTTTGTTCATCAACTTTGGAGGACCGTTTCCACCTAACAGGGGGGTAATATGCACATTTTTATTCTTATCGATTCTGCCACTACATACCAGACGTTGGTAACTTTAAAGTCCTAAGGCCCTAAACTTGTGTTCAAATGGTCTTTCGAAATATTTTCAAGGTTCGGTGTTCATTATGGAACTGCTTTCTTATCAAACGTATTTCACGACTGACTAAAAAATGTTTCGATTGCTCCGTATTAGCAATATAACTTCGACGAGATACCACTTACAAGCCAGTGAGTTCGTCGAAAATTCAACGGACCATTGACAAAAATGCTCCGGCACTACCCCCAAGAATACTACAGGCCTGGAATAAATATTTGACCTAGTTTTATTTACTTATTTTAAGGTCCAACAGGATAACACCTGATTCTCTTCGCTTGAAATACTTCACGTGAGGCACACCAGTGAAAGAGACTTGGGAAATACCAGAGTCTGAGATGAACGGTTTTTCGATGGTTATTCTAAGCAATATTCTCGATGTAAGAGGATGCCTTGCAAGGACGATTGAATTAGCCCAAATAAACGAGGAGGTGTGTATTAGGAGGCAGAAGAAAGATTATGAAAACAAAACATTGATTGGTCAGAAGGACCTCCGTTTACTCGCAACTTCATCAACCAAATTATCAAGACAGTGGAAGGGTTCATTGTAAGGGTTGCAATTTACGGATCCAGTAGACTACGAAGTAAGATTAGCAAACAGAAAATTAAAGACATAACATGGTGAATATTTTGAAACCTTGGTATGGCCGAATCACATCTGACACTGAAGAAATAAAAGAAATAATGTTTCTATAAATTCTACAAATGCTGGCTGCCTCACCTGTTGAAGAGCCCATTTCTAGCAACGAGGCGATATACAATGTATTAGTTTACCGTCATAGAATTATAATGTGAAATTAGCAATGAATACACCCTTTAAAAGTGTGTACGGTTACAACTTCTTAGATGTTTTCGCATTCCGGGAGATATCTGAGCTGAAACAATAGTCTGTAAAGGTCAAGTGCACGGATCCATAACATCACAAAGCCTATTAATTAGAGTCTGAGGTAAGAGACGACATTAGAAACGAAGCAAAACAAATATGTGATGCAGGTTAAGTAGAACTATCGGACGGTCCGTAGGACACCACCATTGATGCTAGTAAAGAACAACGATACCATGAGGTTTTGCATCCACTACCAATACCTCAGCAGCATCACGTATTCGGTTCCAAAGCCAATACTTAGAATGGATAATATATTGAACAAACTCGTCAGGTTCGATATCTTAGCAAGCTGAACCTTACATAAGAGTATTCACAAATTCCGTTGGACGACACTGCCGAAGGAAAGAGGTCTTTGGTGTCAGTTTGGTCAATTCCAGTTTATTAGGCTGCCATTGGGTATAGTCAACAATGGCGTCAGATTAGCACACCTCATGCACAAGGCGCAATGCAATATATCCGAATTGACCAATTCGCCTATTGATGACATAATAATCTTTATCAACTCATGGACCGAGCATGTCCTTCATACTGATGCGAAATTACAAGTTCTCCACAAGGTTGAACTAACGCCTGCTACGCCATGTAAATGCTTAAGTGGCTGTTATAAAGTCGTCTGCCTAACCCACATTGTCGAGACAAACTGTATATTCGAAGGATTGCTGCTTAGAAGACCAGAAAAGGGAGTGAAGTCATTTATAAAAACGATAGGTTTATATCTGAAATTTATCCCAGATTTCTTTTCATACATAGCAGTTCCCATCACTGATTCAACTTGAGTTCAAACCTTCTAATGTACGCTAGACAGACTGATACTCACCAAGGTGATTTCATTATATACAAATATGCAATGATAAAATCCCGTGTTTTGGAATCTTTGTTTCTCTAGGCCATTTATTTTGCAAAAGCATGCTTGTGATTGAGGCCACGGTGCGGATTTGTTACATGAAGCGTTCTTGAGTAAATAGCTCTATCAATCACTCAGTCTTAACTGAGATATAGACGGTCGTAATATGAGTTGTGCATTTGTTAGAAAAACATTTATTAGGTCATGGATTTTCTTCTTCGAAAGAGACTATAACGCGCTACTGGAGTTATAGTAAGCGAAGTTGTACAATCAGCAACTTTCAGGCTGGAGTCTTGCCTTGCAACAGTAAAAATCTACTGTGCGTTAAATACCAGGCAGTAAGAAGAAAGGGCAGATCTTTACTAAACGTAGAACGTTGCATTTTTTAAAACAAATTTGAATGTTTTTGGTCGGAGGTAAATATAATTTGTTTAGTCTCCGGAACAGGGACGTGTGTAAGAAATCTATGCTTGTTAAATGCATATAACCAAATTATACACTGATATGGCAAACCTGTAAATAAATTTACTTTTTCACAATAATATAGACATGTTTTTACAGAGAATGCACGTGATACAGAAAGTGACTAGTAGAGGATGGTGGTCATTTTATCGGTCCGATTTTCAGGTACGGTGAATGTTATTCGGACATGTGTAACGTAGACTAATTATCATGTGATGTACGATAATTGAATTGCCTACAACGGGACAGATGAGACAATATATTCGTGTTTTATGTGGAGGGAAGTGCGAACATACGGACATCCTAAATTTGTATAACACGAGCGTTTAAAATTAAGACCATGCTTATGCGATGCTAACAAGTATATGTCGATGTGAGACTCGTGATTATAAATTTATTACGCATTTTCTGTGGAAATTTATAAGTTACTATTTGTTTCGCTGCCTGGGCATAAATGCGATGGAATCCATTGTTGATGACGATCCTTATTATTTTCTGCGCCGGTATATTACACTTCAGAATGACAATATCAAATTTTGATCTAATCTGACACTAGCTATTATGTATCTTTCGACTGATAATATACTATAGCGAACATATTGTGTATTTATTCAATAAATGTGCTTTGATCTATCAACATATTTGATATAAATACATTTCGTTTTATCTCAAGCAAACTATGTTATATACACATGTTTGAACGGTTCTTTCAGCTATACAGTTACATTCTGAGTCAAAGCAACGAGTAAAGACAATGGATAAAAAATGCCGTGTCAGCACCATTGCGCAAATCATTTATTCATTGTAACTGAGTCTAACTTGGAAACAGGCTACATACCATCTTTAAATATCATTTAAACTATTCAGAAACATGAGTGCAATTTATCATGCTGCAATTGTTTGTACTAAACAAACTGAATAAACTTGACTAGTGGTAACATTCGAGGCATGATGTTTACATATCAAATTCAGACCTTCTTAAGACAAGTGTTTTATTGGGACCGTAAATAAAGATTATACAGAATATGAACCAATCGATCGGAAATATTTATTGTATGGACAGACAAAATAAGTTAACCATTCAAGTATTATTCACGTTTTCCCCCATAAATGCAGGTCGAAAACTAATGTCGAAATTGCGTTACTTCTACTTCACAATGGTCTGGGGAGGAACCATTCCGAACAGATGCATGGCAGTTATTGTTCTCTTGACACTAACATTTAATAACTAAAGATATAATTATCAAACGAACACTGAAGTCTATAACTATTTCAACACGTAATGGATAAACCTGACGAAACCAACTGTGGCTATTCTTCTAAAGTTCGTTCGAAACGTTTGAAATATGTGTTAAAATGCATGATATACAATATATTTCCAGCTACATAACAATTATGAACGTGATCATGTTTTGATACATATTACAGAGTTTGTGTGCGTTTCATATGTAAGTCCGACTAGTATCTACATTACTGGAACAGGTTCTTCCTTCCTTTTAGGAAAAAAGTAGATATTATCATAATAAGTATGCAACAAATGTCCTGTATCAATACTTTTGCATAGCAAATATTACCTGTTCTCAAAGACGCTGCAACAAGAGATTTAAAAACAAAACAAGCACGCTACGAGATTCTTCGTCAGGATTATGATACTATTTAGGTCGGAATTTCTTTTACTTATGGCTTGCATTCTAAATAAACTTTATATTGTTACAAGCCAGGAGTCTTTGCTTGACCGAGCGGTGTCAAACCCTGGCGCGATTCCCGCTAGAAGTCATAAGTTTAACCAAATTTCGAAAGACTTATATACAACTTCAGTTTTAAATTAGACAGCCCGACGTGTCCATTCTGTACATAAATTTTACTCTAATCAATGCAAGACCATAGATCTCCCAACTTGCCAAATATCTATCAACCGCACATCTACATAGTTTCTCTTCATCAACTTTCCGTACCGTCAGCAGTTCACGCCGTAGAAACTCTACAACTATCCCCTAACACCGGGAACTATTTTAACTACGCGAATTAGGCCAGTCAATCCATGGATTCAAGGTACATTTCGCCAGTACAACTGCATCACATTTGCCACCATGGCGACATAAACGGTATCTGCCGAGTCCCTTCTTGTTTATTTCATTGTGTAAGTTACCGGTTTCCTACCGTAAATACTGCCACTGCAGTCACACCACCAATGTACACCACTAATAGGGACTATAGTATTCAGGGACAGTCATGCGGTTTGGGTCTGAATTCACTTCTAATTGACCATGACATCATGGAAACTCGCTAACACTTCTCTCCGTGACGTTCGCTTCTAGTAATTGGCTAATTATTTCTGGCTAAGGAATATTTCCATTGCACCGAATTCCAATAATCAAACAAATAATCACACAAATCTAAGAATTGTTTAAACAGGGCGCTATAACCAAATGCGCATACTCCAAAATTTATTACAATATTTTAAGCAAACTATTTTAAATTTGTAATGAACAAGACTCAACCGCACACGATTAGACCTATCTAATCATATAGGAGTAATCAATACATTTGATTATTGGAAATGCATAATACAGTCAACACAATGTTTCAAAGAATCGTTGTCGCTGGCGAATGGCCAGAAACTTTCTTTTACATTTCACTGTTCGCAATATTTCGAATGAAGTATTATTATTGAGAGAGATGGTCTTTTCATCTTAATTTAGTTGGTTTTAACTTGTTCTAATAATATTCTACATTGATATAACTATCTAAAAGTCGACCAGTTTTATTATAATGTATCTATTCCAAATAATGAAGCCAAAATATCGTTTTTTAAGGAGAAATACGAAGCTATTCTGAATTAGTTTTTTATTGATAATTAAAAGTCCAAGCACCGCATAAAACATTGTTCATGATCGAATTTTAGTGATATAAAGAGCCACCAAAATTCTTATTTTGCAGGGAATGCGTACGACTTTCATGTTCTTAATTGCATCGGCACTTTAGATATCTGAATGGAATCGACCCAAAACCAGCAATGGCAAAATGGGCACACTATATTCCTATCCACCAATATGTCTCTTTTGTTAAGGAATAAAACAATCAAAATATAGAATGCACATCCCAGTCTTCGAGTATCGGAGAGACGGTTTTGATAGTGCTGTTTAAAGTCAATTGCTGACTGCAGCATTTTATACTGCACACTTTTCTCACTAAAAGTAATGTATACCAGAAAGTTAGTTTCCAGCATTACGCGTGAGCATCTTTTGCGACTAATGTATGGTATTATGTTCTGCATCTAAACTAGTCCAACACGAAACCGCTGTGACTTTCCTCTTAATGATAATTGATAGACCACAGCAAGCTGTTTGATGTGAAAAACCGAGGAAGAGGAAAGGACACATCTTGAAACTTTCAACTTCAAGATTGCATCCTGTACCTGCATGGTTTACTATTCGATAATATATTCAAGTGTTATTCGGTGGATAAAAGCATTACCTCGAACTATATCTACACCTGACAAAATCCTTGAATATGAAGCACGAATTTTGTGACACTGACTAATTTGGAGAAAAACCTTGTTTAGGATCACAAGATTCAACGGTCAAGATTTTACACGTGTAAGTTTTTTTCATATTGAGGGGAAACATAGAAATTGCTTGCAATGCAAAAACTCATGTATGGTTAAAGGAAAATGTATTATCTATAATACATTTGTTTGTGAATTCGGACTGTCTGTAGTGTTTTTCTTTACTTCACTGAGGCACAATACTCACTAAATTAAGCAGATGTAGTAGGTAACATATGCTATGGGTCAATTATTCTATCAGTGCTCAATGATTATTACTTTACTCAGGTGTTTGGCTCAGGCTTTTCTATCCCATACATTGAACAGTTTGTTCTTTACATTTAAAAATTGAAAATATTCACAGCTTATTTTACCTCGACACTACTGAGATCAATAATAGATTGTCTACATTTATCATCAGTAGAGTGATGTTGTGGGCGCAAAACATAATTG
>JAECUM010021704.1:0-61670 GCA_016617855.1 Megalonaias nervosa | reverse complement strand
AATAGCCGCGAAAAACAGCCGGGATCAACGACTGCAAGATCGGTGAGAGTAACTTCCCCATGTTTTCCTCTATGGGATAGACTATGGTGTGACTTTTTCAGCTATTATTGTTTACTAATTAAAGATATCGACATATTTGTGAATAGGTTTTTCGGGCTGGTGTTTGTTCTTAAAACTGATGTGAGGCATGTACACCTCACACTGTTACTCGGCAGTATGTAGATAGCGAAATACCAATAGTCGGCTAGGAAGAAGAGCTAAGCCCTCCATCCCCACCCCACAGCAGTAAACACGTGGGTTCTGGGCAAGTAGTAGACCGCTCCAGTGGTCTAAGTAGTTAAAGCGTCCGCCCCGGATGCGGGAGGTTGTCATTTCGAACATAGGCCGAGTCATACCAAAGACTTATAAAAATGATACTTTCCACTGCCTCGTTTGGCGCTCAGAGTTAAGAGGTTAGTGTTAGAACTGGTTGGCCTGGTGTCAGGATAATGTGACTGGGTGGAACATCATGCTACATGTCTGCGGCATGATGCACTTGTGCTAGATATCGCTATAAAAAAAAGTACCACACTGCAGACATCGTTAAGCTACGTTAATAAACATATTCTGGTTGGATTTGTTTGTTTGTCAAGCATGACATCGTCGCAAACCACAAGATTATTAATACTACCATCAAGATCTTCGACCGACGGTGCATCATTGATGTCAGTAATAACTTCAACAACACCTGTATCGGGCAACACGGAATCATTTGCAACTTCACCGAATTCCTTGAAGTCATCATAACATCTTTGGTCGTCTGCAGATGTCGCTACTAAATGAAGTTTGTCACATTTGAGCCATCTCATTATCATGTTGAGCAAAAACTGACTTTTACCAGATCCAGACGGACCAATGAAAATGGTTCGATACAATTTGGTAACGCTGGATGATGTTTGACGGTGCTTGCTCTTGTGTCGCTGATATGTCAATCACGTTCAGAATGTAGGAGTATGTATTATTTATAATCATGAGTTTATATTGCGTTCGATGCAAGGCGGTCACGGATACTACAGGATTAAGAGCAATAACGACGAAGCAAGTGTGTAAAATGCGGCACAAAAATATAAGTTTGTGAGCATTCCTAGTGGGCGGCGCCTGGGCGGTGATATTGCTGCGGCACTCGGGAGATTACCAGGATCTAAACTGGCCTAAGTACGCGGGTGAAAACATCTTCCGGAATATAATTATTGGGGTCCTAGAAAACGGCTTGATATCAGACTTGACGAAAAAATCAAGCAAAAGTTGGCGAATTTCCAGAAAATGCGATTGATCAAGAGTGCCATGCTCATGACGTCGCGTATAAAATAAAGATCCGCAACAATGACATATTGCTGATGTCAAGTTGATTCACACGCTAAGTCGATAAAAAATAAAAATATGAGGGATTCACTTTCCAACTGGTTGATAAGATCGGCGATGAGTGGTAAGATAGCCGTAGGGGCTTAGTCCCCCGGGCGAGCAGTTCGTTTTCTGGTAATTAATAATGGAGTCGATTTATTATAGTCCAAGAGGATACTGGAAAGGTACAGTAGCGATTAGCAAATTCGCCGATGCAGCAGGTGCCGCGCGTGGAGTTGCCGCATATTGGTTGACCCGACAGGCAATATGACAAATTTATCTATCGCCACCTAAAACAATTCAACATGGATGGTTTGATGTCAGTACTCCCAACGAAGTTCGTCAGGCAGATATGTTGTTTTTACCCCATGACACTATCGCTGGCACGTCACTCAAACGACAGATTCGCATATACAAATACGCGTTGTCGGTCGACGACGTTGCAAGGAGATACAAGGAAGCGAAACCACTATCGACTGAAACAACAACTGAAGTCTCAGCCGCATTTGAACGAATTTATTAGCGCGAACCCTCACGATGACCACGATTGCTATAGGTTGATCCTGGCAGGAAATTTCTTGGCGCAGTATCATCACTGATGCAACAACATAATACTGAAATCACACTCGGACACGTCGCCATACATAGTGATCAGGCAATCGTTGAACGATTTAATCGAGCACTTGCTGAGTGATTGTTTGGACATCAACACATCCAGGAATTACTGAGTAAGGACAGATCTCGTGAATGGGTTGCAAGACTATCATGTGTAATAGCCACGTTAAACAGCGAAGTCATTCGTGAAATTGCTATGAAACCCGTCGATGCAATCGCGAAGAAACACATACAAGTTAAGCGGCGCGACAACTGCTGTGCAGCAACGTGACAGTGTGGTATTTATATGAACCAGATGAACCCGAAGGTGGTCAAAAAAGAGCAACTGATCCTATATGGGGCGTAATCACACATACAATTTCCAGCGTGGTAAGATCTACGGGTTGGCCTGCAATCAATAGACTTAGTGTCTCCTCAGCGTGGATTTGTCCGTGAACAATTACAAGTAATTCCTGAAAATACACAATTGCCACCAGAATGGATTCGCGCTAGAAAAGGCCACTAGCTCCTCGACGTCGATTACACTCAATAAATGTCTGAGTGACATTTTTGCGTGTATGGCCCAGACCTCTATTAATTCTGTCCACGTTAAATTGTCATTTGGAAAATGCTGCCGCAACATTTTTGTGTTAGCAACTGCTTATTTTGTCGTTATTTTAACATCATGATAAATTGAACATCAAGATCAAACTCGCGTTTATTTTTTGTTCGTCTCTCTGATAGCCAGCTAATTTTTCCTTACCGGGCCCTTGACTGGCATGCAGGGAATTCCAACGGTGGATCCGTTGGTGGATCTGCTAGCAGATACCACCTAATGTTGATTATAAACCATCCTGTGCAGCTGAGATATTTTGTTTTTGTAAATCTCGTTACTGCCAGATACACTAAATTTGACAGTTCGACGCGATCATCGACAATCCAAATATTGGTATCTGAGATTGTCAGCCCTTGCGATGAATGGATTGTTATTGCATATCCTAGAGTCCAGCATGATGGTTGTGCTAGAGCCTGCTCAACAACCTCCATTGGAACATCAAACTATATCATTAAGAACGAACTTTTGCTGGGTCGCCGAACCTGGAATCGCCACGAGAATATTCAGGCGATGAGTATCCGCTGGATGATAACACAGTGGAAATGGCAGCTCGGGAAATCTTTCCTTATGAAGCTCAAATGATCTATGCTGCAGTGAATCGCGAACTATTTTCCTGGATGTAACTATCATATCATTAGGGCGTCACAAGTTCCAGAAATCATCGTTTCTGGAATTACACTGGGTATTATCTCACACTTATTCTTGTCAGGTTGAAGTCTAATTAACGCTTTTACCTCTCTCGGCGATTCATCGCTGGCCCTGTGATCTATCAACATGAGGCTCCCCGGGTATATCTGACAATGATTGTTCGGCTCATGTCTTTTGCAAACAATGTATCTTCATCTTCTGGCAGCCAGACCAATTTTGTGGCCTATATGAAGTTATTGCCTCACTCACTGTCAGCGATGTCAATATCCCATTATCGAGCACATATCTCAATAGCACGGCAGTCTATCTCCCGATCAGTTTATTAAAATGACGACCAAACCAAGCAACAATAACGTGATGAATGTTGTCTGCAAACTCAAATGATTCAATCTTTTCCAATCCAGTTAGATCCACCAACAAAGGACCGTTCATTACGTATCTGGTCATTTCGTGTGTTGGATGACCAAACCGCGAGAAATACGGCTAACATTCACCAGCTCCAAGAGAACTAGCTGGGTAACAGGCCACCATATCAACAGAAATTACAGCATTGAGATTATAATTGGTGTTCCAGAGACCCCCATGTGTTTATTCAATACATGAACGCGCTATATCCTCGAGAACGTCTTTCGGGATTGGACGCCATGATTTTTGTTTGCTGGGCGACACGATCAAGCACAGATGAGATTGTAAAACAATTCTTTACAATGTAGACGAGTGGTCTACATTGATGTGGTCGTTGTATTTTAGCGATACATGTTTCATATGATCATGGGGAGATTCTTCATAATAAAATTTACCCGACGGTAGCACAAATTAATCAAACCCAGATCCCAAATGGGAGTCATCGGTGGATCCAATGGTGGATCCATTGGATCTGAAATCAGTCTGACACAGCCAGACTGAAACTAGATCGTTTTTACTAATATTATAAATTTCCTCAAAATATTACCATAGTAAAAGCTAGTAGATTTTCTCGGTAGAAATTTTGTTTTGCGCGCAGTCCACGCATGAGCGTTGTGGTCAACTATAACTATTGGGGCTTTTGTACGATAGTTGCCGAATTGTACAAAACCTCGTCGGTTGTTTTTTTTTTTTTTTTTTACCACTATCGGAAATATTAATTTTTTCCAACACTACGATGTCATTTATGCGGGATCCATTCTTTATAACACGCTATGCCCATTCACTTAATTTTTTTATTCGTAATTCTGTTAGTCCATTTCCTCCTTTTAAGTTCATTTTAAGTTTTGTTCCGCGACCCGCTGAGCTACGTAATTTATTATATTCCGCGCCTGCACCCCGTATCGGTAAAAGAGTATTAATATTAGGCTCCACGATGGTGGATGTTTTTTCTTATCTAAATCAAACACGTCGCTCACTGGTTTAATCATAGATAATCTTTCAAACTCTCTGGTTGTTTCGCAAATTTCCTGGGCAAACTTTGATCTTGGAAACTGAGCTTTACTTCCAGTTAGCTGAAACTATTTCTTCCGCAAATGTTTTGCTACACTCCACTTACTCTATATATAATTAAGGAAAGTTTTTTCTCTAATTGAAGATTATCCCGGAGTCTAATAAAATAGTTGTAAGTGGCTTATAATTGGATCTACAACCCCATCAGGAAACCTAGTTGTAATGAACATTGTGGATAACATTTAGCAAGTGTTCGACGGGTCAAAACCATGTGTGAAATGCGTGATGGGTTTCAGAGGTACCTCTGTACTTTGTGTTCAATGTGGTGGGAGAAAATATTGAGCTCGAAAATTATACTATGATAAACGAAGCGAGGTTGTTGTAGCCACGAATATTGGCGCAATAAAGGACGCTAAAAATTATCTTGAAAGAAAATCCATGATTAGAAACCAATCGTGTTCAGAAAATTATCAATTGGAGAAAAAATAAGTATATATAAGGAGCAAGTGCACGTTGATTTTATCAACGCCGATGAATTTAGAAGACATCACATCACGGATAATTATGAGCAAATCGCCTTTTTGTGATTAGACATTGTCGACTGCGAAGACCTCTCGGCTTTTATAATAGTGCCGCTTACCTCATCATTGGTGCTAGGAGAACAAATTATTTCTCATACAGACTTGTTTATGAGTGATTTAATGACTTGATCAATAACGGTTTCGATATTGACCATATTAATGGTCTTACAATTGATAATCGCTTAGAAATTCTTCAGGCCATTACACAGCGCGAGAAAAACAAACGGGGGGCGGGAGAGTTTACTGGCAAATACCAAAAAAAAAAATTTGCGGGATTAGTTTACTCTGTAAAATTACCGACAGACGAAAAAGGAGAATTTCCATCAATATTCGCTGCTGAAAAATAGTTTTATATTCATTCAAAGTCAGTACAGAGTGTAGCTGTTGGTATAACTAATTCAGCTCTATCGAAGCGGTGTAACCGTAATAATAAGATTTCATTATATATAAGATAAAACAAGTAAGTAATGTACCGTATTATTTTTACCCACGAACGTACGAGCGCCCGGATCCTTGCTGTGTGATTTATACTTGCACTGCAAAAAAAACCCCATAGAATTCCCATTGACTTATTTAGTTCTATGCCCTACTGCGCTGCTAAAAATAACATATTTCGTGACGCATTTAGTTAGGTTAAGGTACACATACAGATACTTGACCACACTAAAATTGTAATTATTTTCATTACCGCTATTGAAAAGTGAAAATTTATCAAAAGATAAACTGCATTTCAAGTGTTGATCAACACAGTGCCGATTTCGTTGAAAAAAGCTTGTGTAAACATGGCTTTTATTTATTTACCAAACGGGGTGGGTAGGTTAGGTCCGTAAATCACTGGGGGGGGGGGTCTTATCCCTCATGGGGGGGGAGGTGGCACAGAAATTAGCCTGTTGTCAAGGCTAATTTGGCAAAGCGAAGGTTTGCTCGGGGTTTGCTAGCAAATCCAGTAGGGATCCCTAGTCCTTCCGGTCACAGAAATTAGCTTGAGTGTCTGTTATTACAGGAAAGGTTAATTTGGCAAAACAAAGCTTTGCTCGGGGAATCCATCAATGAGGGACACAAAAATCAGCTGGCGTATCATCATCAGCACACAGCAGCAGCTTGTTTTTCCCACAAAAATGCTGAAGATGCTAAATATCTTTCTGTGAATCCTATATATGACTCACTGGATGGTATTTGTCGGAGCTCTAGCGCTTTCGACATCTACTGGGCACGGCAGTCCCCTTTTTAGTAAATAATTAAATGAATATATTTGTTGTATAATGAACCAAGAAAATATTAGCGCGATTGTCTGCGATTGACAAATTACAGCAAAATAGCCAAGCGGTTCATCTTGATGTTGAAAACCATTAACATCGATTTTTTATATGATACAGCAGCCACGAGAAGAAAGTAGATATACTCTAGCAGCAGAATATCGATTTATAAAATTACTCCAACGCGTAATGGAAATGTCCCTTTTAGGTATACCGGCAGCTCAGGTCAATGATGATAGCTTCATTGCTAAATTTGTTCCACTGGCAAGCGCCATTGAGAAAATTAGATCAGCGTTGTCTCGAGAATATGAAACCTGAAAGGCTGTAGGTGTACGTACGAGACAGCTAAGAAAACTTATGGCGGATTGTTTGCAATCCGCCAAGGATTCTCAATGTGAAGCATTCCGATGCAAGTAATCCGCCAAGGATTCGAATGCTAAGCATTCCGATCCGAGCAATCCCAATATGAAGGACTCCGATCCGAGCATTCCAAATGCGATAATTCCAAATCCGATTGCAACTCCTCTGATGATGAATAGGAATCGGATTGCAAGCAATCCAAGGACTTTAAGCACGTGATTATTCAGGTATTGAAAGCTGGGACAGGCACTGAAAAAAATGACATAACGTATCTATGGGTGACGAAAAAATATAACGTATTTTTTTTTTAATTTGCAAAGGAAAGCTTAGGTCATGGCGGAATGAAGTTCCACGTGGTTATTTTTGTTTGCATTGGCTCATGCTGGGCCGTATCAGCGTCTATCACGCACATATAGACTTAGTGAACATTCTGCCCTGCGGATGTCTAATAAATGACCAGCTTGGTCGGTCACACGAAACCTTATTCGTGACAACGATGGATTATGACATCGTAAATTAAAGGGATTGGTAAACACCGAGACAATCAAATGACTGGGGAACCTATGGAGAAAAGTTGTAGAGAACATATCCCTGGGATGCTTGCATCCCCACCCCACCCCAGCGATACAGCGCCGTAGCGCTAGAGCTCAGACAACTACCATCCAGTGAGTCATATATAAGATTCACAGAAATCGTTGACGTGATATTGACAATGCCAGGCGATATATGACGATCATCACCATCTGGATCGTTGATATGTGTGAGAGCAATTATAGATCCTGTTCTTATTTTCGCCCATGCCACTGTGATCTACGGAAAATATTCATCGTTTATGTCATTGCGATCCGGCTGCATTTATAATAGTCCAATCCGGGTAGTTTGAATGTAGGTAATTGGATTCGGTGATCTTAAAATGATCAAGAAATGACTTTTTGTATACTCTACCTCTTGTGATCATGTAATCACTCCTGTGAATTACTGTTTCTATCACAGATTTATGAAAGAATTCTGCATCAGATTTCACATAGTTTAGATGTTGGACTATCTCAAAATTACATTTTTGCTTAAGATCGTCATTCGGATCTTCAATTAAATATACTGCTTAAGTAGATTTCTTAGACCATCTTGTATATCTTTATGTACGTGAACTATTATATCGATAAGTGCTTTACTAGAAATCCACCATGTGCACTTTTCCATTTCTCATGATTCCGTCGCTGTTGCATCACTACATCTCCATATCGGGTATTTTGTACCTTCACTTGCAGTAACTGTTCCAGTTCTATCCCATGAATCTGCATCTGCATAAATTAACCATTGTTCGTGGGCTTTATGCCACGATGGTTTTATGAGTGCTTTTGTGTCTCATAAATAATCAGATCATTGTGATTCTGGTAGTTAAAGATAAAATGGCTACTCCGACATTGTTCTGATCGACGACTGATATATGGCAACGAAACAATCGGGTATTGATATTTCAATGGCAGCAGTCAGCGTTGGCTCATGTACTGTGATAGCGATCTTTGATTCTTTTCCTGTTAGAGGTTTGATTCAGGCCTGAAATTGATAATTGATATCTTCGATATGATCCTGTTGGAATTCCCACGACTTTCCAATCGGGAGTTGGGTATTCCCTACCGTCATCCTAATTATCATACGAGAATACTAGTGAATTGCTAGCGCCTAAACCACCAAATGATTTTGATCTGATATTTGGCCAACTGTTATAAACTTTTAATTGTGCCAGTGAGATCTCAAGTGTTACGAGTATATGCTCTTAAAATAAGTAACAGGAAAGAGTGAAGACAACAAGCTTTGTAAAATTTAACAAATATATTATTTCTCTAGAATACAAAGTAAAACAATGAGAATAAATAACTTACAGTTTTGCGAATTAAATCCAAAAATAATCCAATAATTAAAGACACAAGTCCTAATAATAAAAAAAATTTAACAAATATATTATTTCTCTAGAATACAAAGTAAAAAAATGAGAAAAAATAACTTACAGTTTTGCGAATTAAATCCAAAAATAATCCAATAATTAAAGACACAAGTCCTAATAATAAAAAGTCCCGAATAAAATTCAGTTCAAGTCCCAAAGAGATTTAAAATTGAAGGCGATGAGGTGTCAACAGTTTCTTATTGAATCACATAAATATTATTCCAGTTTTGAATTCAGTATAAATTCCAATGAACGTCTTTATCCAAGAATTTTGTCAGAGCACTTTTGTATTTCCAGAGAAAAAAATCACTTGAATTCAATAACTTGAAGAAAATAAAATTCAGCCCAAACTGGTCACAACATAACACAACTTAAAGTGCTAGATGTTAAAGCACAACTGGTAAAATTCTGACAGTCACAAGATAATATAGTTCTCTGTTTGACCTCAGGTCACAAATTAGCATTTCCTAAAAACAACCATTTCCTAATGGAAAATAACTTTCTAGCATGATTTAATGATCCTTGCTTATTTAAAACATAATACCCTATAAAATTAACTTTGGAAGCCCCCCCAAACCCTGACCCAAATCAACATGTTTACCTGAATAATAATTTTGGTCAACGAGTGTATACCCATAAAAGATAATAAAGCTATTATTAGTTATTTACATCAATGAAATAAAAAATAGTCAATCAGGTCAAACAGAACTGAACTCAGTTATGGACAAGGTCGAGTCTAGTAAACAATGTTACATTATAATAGCCTGTAATGGATTAAACAAAATTAAAACTAACAAACAATTAAATCTACATAACAGAAGTGACCGAGCATTAGGTGCCTGTATCTGAGTAGGAAAACTAATATCGGCTTTCGGCTGCGTTGACGTCGCTGAGATCATTGTAGTCATCTGTTCCAGTCGTGTAGTTATTTCTGCTGTCATTGTTATATCTATACGGATAATAAAATGTGGCGTTGGCAACGTTGCTGACGGCCTCTTCATGGTTGCTATCTTGTCATACCAATAATAAATATCACTAATTTCAGCAAATTCACTATCTGATATTACACCGTCGACCGTTGACGTTATCGATGAAATATTTATACAAACATTTGTCAGCGTCCACGTCATTTCAGTTTGTGCATGTAATTTCTTACCCGCACATGTTGATAGCCTTTTTTGCAATAATTTTAAGGATACCAGCAGCGCAACAGGAACGGCGACACCGATTCCTATCACTGGCGATATCACGTACGTCGCTGATAATGCGCCGAGTAACGTCATTGTTCCAGCGAATAGCGAACAGCGAGGACACCGCATATACAACATTCTCGATGACGATGATACGTCAGCAGTATTTGTTTGTTTTGTTTTTTGTGGTTTTTTTGTTTTTTCAAATGCTTGTTGATGTTTTCAAACGATGCCTTCTGCGCACACGCTTGCTTATATCTGTAAGATTGTGTGTAATTCATTGTCGTTATATCTTGTATTAAGTAATGAATTGGTGTTTTTGCGACGAATTCAAGACACCACCAATACATCGCCGCAATTAAAGTTTTATCTGCGAGATCCAATATGAATATTTCGTTTGTAATTTTATTTAGCACTATTGACACGATTCCAGAAATTCGATGAGTTGAATGACGCCATGAATATGTCGTAAATATCCCAAATTTCTCAGCGCTTAACACTAAAATCATTTTGATTGTTTTCGTTGATGTCAGCGAGCTTAACGCCGGCGAACATCGGATTTCCAAAGAAATCAGTAGCGATTCTATTTATGTTTTTGGGAAAATTCGTAAACGCTCTCACATGAACATATCCTCTGATCGCAATGTATTTAATCTATTATCCACTGATGCTCACACAGCATATACCATGGAGTTAATTTTGTCCACGTATTTCATCGTTGCAGCATCGTATTCGTATTCTGGTTCTCTCAGATTAGCAATTCTGTTTCCGTTCATGTTGAGTTCAGCAAGCATTCTATCGCCTGTTCTAGCATCACATCTACGTATCTCATTGCGGATCGCGTCGTCGCTGTCGTCCACGTACTTCGTTGCAGCGGCATCGTCCGATTCCGATTCTTTCAGAACAACAATTTTATTTCCATTCATGCTGAGTGGACCGGTCATTGATGACCTTGACACAGCGGTAAGTACAGCAAGTACTTCTGGAATGCATATAGTTAGATCTCTATGTCTGCCTTGGTAATGTTGAATACCAGATGAGGACAGCAACGAAATCGCTAACGATTCTGCTGACATATTTCAAAAATTCCTTTGATGGTGCCAATTAATACTAATCAAAATAAACAATACTACGAGGATCAATAGCATATACATCCCAGTGAGTAGCAGGGAAAGAACTTCCATCGAGATTAATTATACCAGTTTCAGCACGGTTTGGTTGTTCCGGTAACTGATCACGCATAAAACCCCTCTTAGACCTTGTCCCTTTTTGATGTTTTTAAACCGTGTCGCGTATGTCATTATAATAGTATGAATGATTCAATTACATGTTTTCCACAGGTGCATCAACTATTCTCATTGTTTTGTCTAAAGCGATTGCTCTATAATCAGTAACACCACCTGGCAGTGCACTTACGCGAGCTCGAAAATGTGTGTCAACGACAGATTGTCTAAACAAATCTAAGTGTTCCAGTGAGAAATAGTGATCGGATACAGCGTTGTGAAATCCCGCTGATATATCTGCAATCCGGAATCAACATTCTGATGACGCCAAATAAATGTCATCAAACGATGATACGCACGTACAACGTGATTATTCTCAAAATCAAGCAACATTTCTTCAGATGGTTCTTGATGTCCGTTTATATTCAAAGAAACTTCATTAACCCCGAGCGGGTAAGAAAACCATTGTGGTTTTTATCGGAGAATTCTCTCGTCTAACATCCTGAAAAGCTACAAATATATGTCGTGGTGCTGAACTCCCTGTTGTGATGCGATCTGTCATGCAAATGTACCAACAGTTGTGCTTGTAATCGAGTCTGTGCTCATCATCAGCCACGACAAAATCATTTACCACAGTTCTCCATAAACGATAGCAAACATTGTTCGTCAGCAAGCAATGGTGTCATCATTGTCATCCAGGATGCCAATTTTGTCAGCGTCACATTTTGGAGCAGCGACGCAGTTGCGTCTATATTAGCGCCTTCAGCTTGCAAGATAGCTTCGTCATCATTGATACGTCGATAACGTTTCTGACATTTCTGCAGAAAGCAAAGATATGTGACAGTGGTATCGCACAGCTAAATCTCTCCTGAGCAACAATGTGTTTTTCATGTGCTGAGAATCCTAAGTTGAAATCCGCATTGGCGTTGACGAGTACATCCTCAACACCTGCGTCATTCATTCCACCGATTCTTTAAGGCCGTTGACAAAGATAAGGTCTTTTATTGGCTTTACCCACAGTGTCGTTTGCAAACATTATTGATGGATCAGCGGACGGTGAATAATCATCGGAATATCTTGCGAGACCCAATATCGTCTTTCAAATTTAACATTAAAATGACAGCTTGATTTCCCACAGTCGATAATATATCGTGCACTGTTGAATAACGCCATAACACCATTGTTAACCAATCCAATCACCCAGTTGATAGTCATATGGATTACCGTCGGTTTTCAAAAGTCTACCTGAACTGCAATGAATGCCTCGGCGGGCAAGAAATACCTCGATTTATCTTGAACTTGAAGCTCGGTTCGTCCACGTTGGTTTGGTTTTCATGCTTCATAAGAATAACATCGATAATGACGCACAGACTCGTCCTTGACTGCTAGTGCATCCATGTCGAATGCAGGATCAGATACACGCTTGAACATTTCATTATATTTTCTGATGTCTAAAATGATGTGCTAACGCTGATCAGTATGTGATGAATCAGCAATTACAACGGGCCAGACCACTACCCGTTATTAGGCTTGCAGTTATATTTGTTCTGTCTCGGCAGCTTGTTTTGTCAGTGGCATACTGGATGACGGCACGCCAGCTAATTCTTTTAGTCGTTCATTTGCAGCTTTATTTATTATTTTACTGACACTTGCTGGCATCACTTCTGTGCTGGACCGTTTTACTGGCTGCGGTTTTCCTCGTATTAATCGTGCAAGTCTGTCTCGGATTGCTGAGCAACATCACCAATTGAGCCAATAGCTTTACCACAAACAACGTCGATAGCTTTCATTCCTAGTTGTTTTGGGGCTATCCTTATGAACAAACCTTGAACAACATCAATAATCTATATACTGGTAATCGTGAATTTATTACCCTGACCATCACGGGTACAAGCTGAGCATTGTATATAATCAGGTTATTTTGTTATCGCCGATCTAATTGATCAATCAATGTAGTAATCCTCGGTAATTTAATCGATTAGTGCCCGATAAACGCTGGTATCCATGATACCACCTGTAAATAATCGCCGACGAATAGCAGCTGTTTCACTGATGATTTCGGGGGAATTATTGCCTGCTCGTCTTCCACCATTCACAATTTCTAGTCGATCACCATCAGCAAGGACGCTGTGGAGACAAAGTTTATCGTAAATCGCCGACGATTCAGGTGTTTATTTTTTTTGGACCACGATGTGCTTGCACATCGCGAGTGGCAAGGCCACCTCCGGTTACTTCTTCGTATAATTCTACTTCTTCAATGAGGGGTGGTCTGAATTGTGATTTTTTTTTGGCGATAATATATCCCCAGGTAATGGCGTTCTAGCAGTTTCTTTAAATTGTTCCTTAAAATTTGTAAAGTCATCCTTATGTTTAACACTTATTTGACTTTTACCACGGTACTTTCGATATACAAAAGGAACCCATTTTTTAGATATCAACGGTTTTGGGGTCTAACAAAGTATCACGAACTGAATATCCTGTCGCAGCAATTGCAATGGGGTTTTGCCGAATTTTTTTAAAGGCCTTCTTCAGTAAATTCGGCAGGTAGTCTCTTAACAGATTCTGGTTCTGGCTCTGGTTCTGGCGGAACAAGATCCTTTACATCACCAGTCTCAGCACGAGCTTGATCGATACCCTCAATTACGTCTTGTATTTCTTGCTGTAATTGTGGTTGATCAGCAGCTATTTCAGCTGAAAGTTCTCGTAGAGTCCTTTTGGCTTTAAGTTCTTTCTGCTATTTTCCCAGTTGCTTTAGCGGTTTGCTCGAGCGACGGAAGAAGACCTTTATTTGCTTCTGTGACTGGTTTAAACAATTCTGCTGCACTGCCTGTAAATTTCACTTGACGTTGTTGTAGTTGCTGTTTGAAAGAATCACGGACGGGGAGATATTTCTTAATTGACCCTAGTCCTTGTCAAGCTAGATTAGCTGTACGAGATTCCATAGTTAACGCAGAATCACTTATTATTATTATTATTATTATTATTATTATTATTATTATTGTTATTATTATTATTATTATTATTATTATTATTATTATTATTATTATTATTATTATTATTATTATTATTATTATTATTATTATTATTAAAACAACGATTTAATTACACATCACCTGTCAGCGGATATACGAAATTGTACATCAAACTCAGTAAACATGGTGACGCGCGCGGCATAATTTTTTTTTGGCACCCGACGGAGACCGGATCGGGGTGTACTGGGCCTTTCTATTGTCGAGGGTCATTGTGGCTCTTTGGTTTTAAAAAATGGTTGGCCCAGTGGATTTCAGAACACGACCAAGATCTTGCTAACCAGGCTTGCATACAAGGCTCGGATCGGCTTTTGGCAATCAAGATCTCAGCATTTTTCCTAGGCCCGGATGTAGAATCGGGGCCCTTGTCGAGGCAGGTTGGTCACCCCCCTCCCAAGAGGTCCTATCACCCCCACCCACCCACCCGCGGCTAGAGGCATTGTTGTCTATGTAAAAGAGCACGTAAGACATAATTTAAATTTTTATTAATTTGAGAATAAATTAAAATATGTTGTCTGGCTGAAATTTTCCCTTATGGACAAACTCTTCAGAAAGACGTAAATTTTGGTGTAGTATATATGTCACCTGAACACACATCGATGCAAGGAAAATAATACTTATCTACCATCTCGAAGGTTATTTTCCGTTAGGTAATGTTTGTTTAAGAAAATGTTAATTGTGACATGATCTCAAGTAGGGGACTAGATAATCTTGTCACTGGAAAAATTATTCATTCGTGCTTAAGATCTAGCAGAGTCAGTTTGTATTATTGTTATGTCCATAAGTCATTGGACTTGAATTTATTTCTTCAAATTATTTAATTTAGTGAGTATTTTCTCTGAAGAGCTCTGATAACATTCTTGGAAATAGAGACTTGGATTTATACTGAAATACAAACAAAAGGATATATTCTCGGATTGTATTATTGTGATCCAAATAAAGACGGTTGGCACAACAGCATTATACAGGTCATCACAGATACATCAGCACTTTCAGCAGAGAGAGAGAGAGAGAGAGAGAGAGAGAGAGAGAGAGAGAGAGAGAGAGAGAGAGAGAGAGAGAGAGAGAGAGAGAGAGAGAGAGAGAGAGAGAGAGGCCTTTGGACATTTTCATATTTAATTAATAATAACGGATTTTTATAACATTATAATAGGTTCAAGAATCAACAACAACAACAACAACAACGCATTAAATAACCAAGAAATGTACCGTATAATGTCGACAGGCTGTTGCAACTATGTATCATTGATTATATATACACTGTAGATAAATCCCAAGGAAAGTGTACACATACCGTTACGACGAACCATATTCTTGTAGGTTACTTGGTGTTAGTTCAGTTTCAAGGTTTTCATCCAGCCCAAATTCTTTCTCACTCTCATACCAGATTTCAGCGTATTTTGTCCCTTATATAGGGGGGGGGGGGTAGATAGGAGAAAGGATTGTAATGCGATTGTGTACTGTATTAAAGTATTTTAAAAACGGGGATTATTAATACTTTTTATCGTTATTTTCATACGTTACTAATGATTAATGAGTGGAAATCCATCACTGATGTATGGGCCGGATCACAATTTGATATACCAATAGTATTGGTATATGAAATTGCTTTATATCAACACTTTAAAAGCCATGTTATGGTTTATCAAATTGTGATCCGCCCATGGCGCATCAATTCACATACAAATATTGTTTCAACATCCGCTTATATTTCAACAGCAGGCTATCGTTTCTATATTTTCTATATCTGTTATGAATTTCTACTGAATAATCATGTACCGATAAAAATGGTAATAATCCAATTCTTCTAAACGAATTAAAACATGGTGCAGATTTTCGCCCTCTCTGCCCCCCCCCTCCACCCATAAGAGAGAGAATACGGGGAAGTATGTAAAGTGAGAGGAGAAAAGAAAACTGAACTTGCACCAAGTAACCTACGAGGACTGGTGATTTCTTAATGGTTAGAAGAACACATTCCATCTTATTTTAATACAGTGTTCATAATACCAACGATAGAAAGTTGCAACACCATATACTGGAGGCATGCATATACTGTAATCTATTTTGGCTTTATTTCTTTCTTCATATTCTATAAAACCTATTAATGCTGGTATAAAACATATTATTTAATATTAAGACGTCCAAATGCCACTCTTCCTTCGCTCAACCTTTCTCTAGCACTGTGTGGACATGATAAGGCTGCAGACTCTTCGACCGGTAAAGAAGCGAAGGGATGAGCAACGAATAAATGCCCTTATGGTAAGACTCCCTAACCCCTCCACCACATCTCTACGGTGTGTCTATTGAAATTGTCCGATAATATTAAGCAGATCTATGAAAAATAAACATATGAATACGATCTTTTAGAGGGCGTGGGGATATTGCTGTTCTTCTAAGTTTACACCTTAACACCTTATTGCATATTTCCCGGTCGAATACATACATATTATGTTCTTTTCAATAAGAGTTCGGCGTTATGAATGAGCTACCAACACATAAAAGCCATGCATCATGGGCATATTCAAAAGGCCGTGGTAAAGATATCAGAGATGGACAAAAAGCTTTGACAGGTATATCAAACAGGAAAAGATGCTTTCAACTTACCCAAATATAAAGTATTCCCGACACTTGATAATATCGATAATATACCGGGTTTTAAGCCACGAATGGTGATATTAATTTCAACACGTTATCCTTGAGTAACTTTATAAGAGATATGACAAACTATTTTTCGTTTGATCTATAATCCCTTTGAAATTGTCTCTACCTTGTTTCAGTTTAAAGAGGAGTCCAAGCTAAGCAAAGGCGCTCCCTTTATAAGCTGTTACGTGTAGGCTCGTACAAAGGTAACAGAAGAAAAAAGTGAAGTCAACAAGCTTTGTAAATTTTAACCAAATAATTTATTTCTCTAGAAAACAAGATAAAAATATGAAATAGGACTTACGGTTTGTGAATATAATCCAAAAATTAATCCTAGAATTGAAAAATATAAGTCCTATCACTAAACAGTTCTAATTGTATCCAGGTTCGAATTTCTGTGAAGTTCCAATATGGAAGGCGATGACGTCAGATGAGGTCGTTGTACTGATGGCAACAGTTCGTCGTTGAAACACAATTTATAATGTTCTGTTTAGAATTCCAGAATAAATTTCCACTAAATGTCTTTGTCCAAGAATTTTTAGAAAGAAGAGCACTTGTTTTGTTTTCTAGAGAATATGACTTATTAAATTCCCAAAAATAGATGAACTTCAGAACAAACTGACATCAACAATACTAACCTCTTGAGCCCTCAACGTTTAAAATACGACTGAACCAGAAAACACTGAGATTGAAAATTAAACCCAACTTAAACGTCATTTTGACACTCGTGATGGGTTACATGATCACTTACTTTGTCCGAAGAGCGCAGTAAAAAAATATGTCAATTATCATGTAGGCTAAAATAGCCCTATCTGGGAATCAGATTCCCACACTGAAAATGAATTTAAAAATGAAAATGTTTACAACAGACTAACACGTGGGTTGAACATGACCTTGGTAATGACCAATCATTTTCACTTAGTGTTTACAAAACGTCTCAACCAAGGTGAGCTACAAAATACTGATAATGTAATACCTTTTACGTTCAAATCAGGTCAAAACTGAGAAGTGATTTTTCCGAAAATAGTCAAATCCCGTGAAAATTATCATTACAATAAAATGTAATGAAACAAAAATAAAATAAAAAAAAAGAATTTAAAACTAACACACAAGCAATTTAATTACATATTCGTAACACTTCCCCCATAAAGAAAAAGAAAGATTTATGTAAGAAGGCTTTCTTTTTAACATATGTAAATCATACATGAGGTAAAATAAAATTACATAAGAAAATTCTTATGAATTATACAAAGTGTACATGAAATAATATTTCTATACACGGGATAGTTCATCCGCAATCAAATTGTCTTTTCCTTTGATGTGCCTGATGTCAAGATTATATTCTTGCAAAAACAAACTCCACCTTAATAATCTTTGATTTTTATTTTTCATCTTGTCGATGAAAGTAAGGGGGTTGTGATCACTATACACAACAACCGGAGAAGAAGCTGAACTAATGTAAACTTCAAAACGCTGTAATGCCAATATTAAAGCCCAACATTCCTTCTCAATTGCTGTGTAAATCCTTTGGTGCTTATTTAATTTCTTAGAGAAATAGCAGACTGGGTGATCAACACCATTTCTATCTTCTTGAATCAATACTGCTCCAACCCCAACATCACTTGCATCAACAGATAATTTATGGCTTTTAGCCTATCTGTTACGTGTAGGTACGAAAGTAACAAAAGAAAAAAGTTAAGCCAACAAGCTTTGTATATTTTAACAAAATAATTTATTTCCCCAGAAAACAATGTAAAAATTGGAAATAGGACTAACGGTTTGTGAATATAATTAAAAATGTAATCCTAGGATTGAAAAATATAAGTCCTGTCACTAAACAGTTCTAATTGAATCCAGGTTCGAATCTCCATGAAATTCCAATATGGAGGCGATGACGTCAGATGAGGTCGTTGCACTTATGGCAACAGATCCTCGTTGAATCACAGTTTATGTTTCCGTTCAGAATTCCAGAATAAATTTCCCCTGAATTTCTTTGTCCCAGAACTTTTTATAAAAAGTACACTTGTTTAGTTTTCTAGAGAATAAATTCTTAAATCCTAAAAAACAGGTGAACTTCAAATCAATCTGACATCAACAATACAAACACCTTTTACCCTCAAGGTGTAAAGATACGACTGAACAAATTTAATACCAATTGGCTGTTTTAAGCCTCGATTTTAGATCACATAGTGGCTCACGTGATGGATTACGTGACCACTAATTTGGACATCGCTTTAGAAAAAAATGATAATTTGCACGCACGCCTTAAAAGACTTAGTGGATCTTACTATAAGATTCAATAAAAAAAAGTTGTTTACAAATTAGAGCCACCACTCAAGCAAAGAATGACCTTGGCAATAGCCAATCGTTTTATCTTGATGTTTACAAGATCTATGAACCAGGGTGAGCTAAAAGTAATGCTTAACTCACAGTTGTGCGTTCTAAACAAACTGAATTTACTGGGAAAATTATCAGATCCCGTGAAAATAATCATTTCAATCAAATGTAATGAAACAAAAATAAAATAAAAAAAGAATTTAAAACTAACACACAAGTAATTAATTTACACATACGTAACAATCCCCCCATAAAGAAAAAGAAATATTTATATAATAAAGCTTTCTTTTTAACATATGTAAATTATACATGAGGTAAAATAAAAATTACATAAGAAAACTCTTATGACTTATACAAAGTGTACATGAAATAATATTTCTATTCACGGGAAAGCGCATCTGCAATAAAATTGACTAATCCCTTGATGTCACTGATGTCAAGATTATATTCTTGTAAACACAAACTCGACCTTAATAATCTTTGATTTTTAGTTTTCATCTTGTCGATGAAAGTAAGGGGGTTGTGATCACTATACACAACAACCGGAGAAGGAGCTGAGCTAATGTAAACTTCAAAATGCTGTAATGCCAATATTAAAGCCAAACATTCCTTCTCGATTGTTGAGTAATTCCTTTGGTGCTTATTTAATTTCTTAGAGAAATAGCAGACTCGTGATCAACACCATTTCTGTCTTCTTAAATCAATACTGCTCCAACCCCAACATCACTTGCATCAACAGATAATTTAAAAGTTTGATTGAAATTTGGAGCTGTAAGAACCGGCGCACTTTGAGTATGGCTTTTAACCTATCAAAAGCCTCCTGACATTTTTCAGTCCAAAGAAACTTGTTTTTTCTTATTCAACAAGTTTGTCAGGGGTTCAGCAATATTAGAAAAATTGGAACAAAATTTCTGATAGTAGCCGGCCATACCCAAAAAAAATCGCATCAGTTGCTTCTTACTGACAGGCACAGGGAATTCAGAGATAGCCATGACCTTAGCATTTATAGGTTTTACTTGACCATGTCTCACAATATGTCCTAGAAAAGTTACACTAGCACGGCTTAATTCACTTTTAGATAAATTGATTGTCAAATTTGCATCATTGAGTCTGTCGAAGAACTTCCGAATCGTGGCAAGATGTTCTTTCCAGGTGTCGTTGTAGATGATGACATCATCGATGTAAGCATCACAATTATCTAGACCAGAGGTAATCATTTTCATCAAACGTTGAAAAGTACTTGGGGAACTCTTCATCACAAAAACGGCATTACTTTATATTGATAGAGTCCATCTGGAGTCACAAATGCCGAAATTTCCTTTGCTCTTTCCGTTAGTGGAATTTGCCAAAATCCTTTCAGAAGGTCAAATTTGGTGACATACTTGGCATTTCCAATTTTATCAATACAGGGATCAATTCTTCCTAACGGAAATGAATCTGTTTTTGTCACACTATTCACCTTCCTATAATCAGTGCACATGCGGAAAGTTTTATCTGGTTTCGGAACAGGTATACATGATGAACTCCAATAACTTTCACTGGGCTCTATGAAATCGTTCTAAAGCAAATACTGAATTTATTTTTTCAAGTATTCCTGTTTGAGAGGGTTCATCCTGTATGGGTTTTGTTACACAGGTTTTGAATCTACAATTTAAACGTCATGAAAAATTTTGTTTGTCATCGTAGGAATATCTTGAAACAAGTGCTCAAATTCGAATAATAATTGTTTAAGTTCATTCCTTTCATATTGTTGCAAATGTAAAAGTTTCTGGTCCAGATTTTTCATAATTTCCGAATTCCGAAGATTTGTTTCTCGAAGATCAACATGTTTTCATTTAAATCCTCAGTTTGTGGGACCGGTACAACTAAATTAATTGCATGACTTACTTGGCTATCCCTTTCAATATACTGGTACTCCATTAATTTATTTAGATCAGAGTACTATTATTACAAACATCACTTTTGATTTTTGACCAATAAAAGTGAGTCAAGATCTTGTGATAAGTTTTATTAATCCCTAAATGACCAGCCAGAGGAGTTTCATGGGCCAAACTAAGTTGGTCCTGTCTGTAAGATTTTAGAACTACAATCTGATAGTTCACTGACCACTCGTCACCAGCAGGTACATAGGGAGGTCCCCATTTTCTCATAAGAATTCCATTTTTAATAAAATAACAGACAGGTACTTCAGTGGCTTCAATTTCACTTATGGCCCTCTGAAACAAACAGGAGATCTCAGGATCCTTTTCTTGTTCGACGACAAGTGATTGTCGTTTGTCACCCTGATTAGATAAAAGAGAATGAGTATTTAAAAGAGGATCACTATGATCAATACCTTTTGATTGATCCAAATTAGGAGTGAAGGTGACCTCATCAAAGGTCTGACCAATACATGTGTCAGCTAAAGGAATATTTTCCTTATCAAAATCATTCTCAAGAGCATTCTTTGACGTAGCTCTGGTAACTGCACAAGCTGGGTATAACTCAGGGTATTCTTTTTCAATTGGATCAACTTTCTGATCGAAAGAAGGTTTGTCAGTTACAAGTGGATTAACCACAACCTTGTCTCCAGCTAGGTCGTTGCCTAGCAACAAATGAATGCCCTCAACGGGTAAGTTAGACACGATACCGACTGTCACAGGTCCTGAAACTAAGTCTGATGACAAATTTACAGAATGGAGAGGAACATTAAAAAAGCCGCACTCTACTCCCTGAATGAGAACACTCTCATTAGAACAGGACTTCTCAGAAAAAGGCAAAGTACCTGATAATAAAAGACTCTGAGAAGCTCCTGTACCCCTTAAATCACCAAAGACTGATATAGAACCCTCCTACATGACGGTTCATAATTCTCCATAATAAAGTCAGACTGGGGTTTATTAGACCCAATAAATGTATTACTTTCAATACATGACCGTGACCTTGACCTCTTAGAAATAAGAGCATTTGGGATAGGTCTATCTTGATTCTGATGCCTATATTTCAATTTGAAGCAATCAGAAATGACGTGTCCTTTTTTCTTGCAATAGATACACGTAGGAATAGACAAGGACTTTGACTCAAGTTTATCAGAAG
Source organism: Megalonaias nervosa (assembly GCA_016617855.1). Lineage (NCBI taxonomy): Eukaryota > Metazoa > Mollusca > Bivalvia > Unionida > Unionidae > Megalonaias > Megalonaias nervosa. The sequence goes on along the minus strand of JAECUM010021704.1, from coordinate 39,380 downwards.
CTTGATTTTTAATTAGTTGTGCCAGATTGAGTTTTAAAAGGAGTCGTATTAGGCTGAAATACCTTTCTACCAGTAGACTGCTGAGTGAATGATTTGCCCACAACAGAAACTTTATGAGTTATGAACAGCAGCAAGAGCAGCATCTTCCAAGGTTTCAGTGTCATGCTCTTCAAGGTGAGTTTTAATGTCATTAGGAATACAGTTCTTGAACACTTCAAGTAATACAAGTTGTTCGAGACTTTCATAATCATGTTCAAGTTTCTCAACTAAGCACCATCTCCTAAATGACTGCTCTTTTTCTCTTGCAAATTCGACATAAGTTTGTCCAGCTTCTTTTTTATTGTTCCTGAATTTTTGCCGATAAGCCTCTTGGACTAACGCATAACCCTTTAAGATGCATTCCTTAACCAAGTGATAGTCAGAACCTTGCTGTTTTGACAGGGATGTATAGATATTTCGGGCTTTGCCAAAAAGAACACATTGCAATGATTGAGTCCAATGCTCCCTTGGCCATTTCAAATTTTCAGCAACTTTTTCAAAATAAATAAAATATTTGTTGACTTCTTTTTCTCTGAAAGGGGGTACTAGCCTGTTATTTCTTGTAATGTCAAAACTTGAATTCGTATGTGAAGTGGAAATGTGCTTTTCACTTGCCAGCTCTATTTCTTTCATTCTAATTTGAAACTCCCTTTCATCCTTCTCTCTTTGTAATTGCATCTCTCTCTCTCTCCTATTTCTCATATTGTAACTGTTTATCTTCTCCCTCTCTCTCTCTCTCTCTCTCTCTCTCTCTCTCTCCGCTTTCTCAAATTGCAACTGCAATTGCTTCTCTTCTAATTGCAACTGCAATTGTTTCTCTCTCTCCTCATTTTCCAATAACATTTGTTCTTTTTCTTTCTGAAAGTTCAAGCTTCCTTAACACTAATTCCATCTTGTATTTCATTTTTAATTCCTTTACTTTTATGTCAGAGTCTGATACAGACTTACTGACCGAAGCCACAACACTTTTATCAAAAACATTCTTCTCTACCAAACATTGAATCAAAATGTTTATAATTTCTTGTTTCGTTAAGGAAGATTTTGCTTCAGAAAGATCATATTTTCCGTCAAGCTCAAGCAACTCATCTTTTTTCAAACTATCCAACTGCTCTGAGTAGGACTAGAAAGAAAAGTCTCCAATTTTGATGACATTGTGAAAAAAAGCCTATTGGTTTCTCTAAAGATTTCAAACAAAATGTAAAATAGTAGTTGGGATTGAAAAACTAGGGGAATTTAAATTTTAAACAAAAGACAATTTTCTGAAATATTTTAGCCCAAATTCATATATCCCAAGGACGAGCAACCCAACTTTCTTCTTGTTACATGTAGGCTCATACAAAGGTAACAGAAGAAAAGAGTCAAGTCAACAAGCTTTGTAAATTTTAACAAAATAATTTATTTCTCTAGAAAACAAGATAAAAATATGAAATAGGACTTACGGTTTTGAATATAATCCAAAAATTAATCCTAGAATTGAAAAATATAAGTCCTATCACTAAACAGTTCTAATTGAATCCAGGTTCGAATCTCTATGAAGTTCCTATATGGAAGGCGATGACGTCAGATGAGGTCGTTGTACTGATGGCAACAGTTCGTCGTTGAAACACAATTTATAATGTTCTGTTTAGAATTCCAGAATAAATGTCCACTAAATGTCTTTGTCCAAGAATTTTTAGAAAGAAGAGCACTTGTTTTGTTTTCTGGAAAATATGAATTATTAAATCCCCAAAAATAGATGAACTTCAGAACAAACTGACATCAATAATAAAAACCTCCTGAGCTCTTAAGGTTTAAAATACTACTGAACCATAAAACACTGAGATTGAGAATTAAACCCAGCTTAAACGTCATTTTGACACTCGTGATGGGTTACATGATCACTTACTTTGTCCGAAGAGCGCAGTAAAAAATATGTCAATTATCACGTAGGCTAAAATAGCCCTATCTGGGAATCAGATTCCCACGCTGTAAATGAATTTGAAAATGAAACTGTTTACAACAGACTAACACGTGGGTTGAACATGACCTTGGTAATGACCAATCATTTTCACTTAGTGTTTACAAAACACCTCAACCAAGGTGAGCTAAAAATACTGATAATGTAATACCTTTTACGTTCAAATCAGGTCAAAACTGAGAAGTGATTTTTCCGAAAATAGTCAAATCCCGTGAAAATTATCATTGCAATAAAATGTAACGAAACAAAAATAAAATAAAAAAGAATTAAAAACTAACACATAAGCAATTTACTTCATATTCGGAACAAACCTAATAACCATGTATTCCATAAAATAAGAGACAAAAGCGCATTCCTATTCGCGTTACATGCATATAATACTGGTACGCATGCTTTGTTTGAATTTCTCCATAAAAACTGAGAATAACTGTGTTAAAGGAATGTCGCTTATGTTATTGGCAAGACTGAGGAATAATATGATACCCTTCTTGTAGTAACATTGCCTATGTATCACAGACATACATTCCTTGAACAAACGCTGTTCCTTTTCCGAGTATGCGTTCACATTCAAGATTTGTCACGATTTGCAGCAGATTGTTGAAAGATCTGATTTACAGTCAATAGGAGAATGTTGAGATAGTAGAAAGAGATGGACTTTAGCGCCGGCGCTCTAAAGAGAAAAAGAAAGAGAGGAATAAATAAAAGAAGGTAGTACGACAGACACAATGACAGACAGGCATACAATCAAGGTTATACAAATACAGAAACTGAACAAGAAATACAGATAAATAGGTACATATCAAGATCCTAAACAAAAAGGGGAAAAAGCACAAAAAGACTGGTGTGGCAAATAACCATAACATCGTTTTTGTACAAGGGATCATATGTAAAGGCGTAAAAGATATCTTCAATAAAACTAAAGTTTAAATCAATATTTTTGTTTCTTCTACCAAGTGTGACCACGAGATCATTAAAGCCCCAGAGTCTGAAATATTATGAAATTAAGAACCCTACAATCCTGAACACTGCAAAACTACATTCTGGTGTGCATTAATTTAATAACTTTTGCAACAATGGATACCTTAAGAAAATGACGTTACAAATTTCATTACTTGGCACATTTGATTGTAGGCACGTGTTTATGCCAGTAAATTAAAGATTGTATCCATGTGGACAAAACAAGAACGAATAGAAACAACTGGGGTAAAACGAACCGGTAAAGTAAAGTATTACAGTCTTAAACGTTTTAGAACGTTGCTTTTTACGCTGACATAAGCCACGAATAGCTGAACGCTCCGACAATTAAAGTAAAATTAATACGGAATAGACAAGATGTTATATTTAGTTCTGCTTTACTAAATCTAATACGCTAGCATTGACATCTTAAATGCTATCTTCTTACTTTTTATATAATATTGTATACTTTCTATATGATACTGTATCATTTCTCTTTTTTATTATTTAAAAGGCGAATAATTTATATTTTATTTATTTATTTGTTTATTTATTTATTATTTATTCACTTGTGAAGAGGAGACATGGAACAAGCCATGGTTGGTCATAACATCAATGTTTACCATTAAAGTAACTAATTTATCAACGCTATCTTACTAATAAAGACAAAAAGGAATATTTTAAGATTAATAAATTGTCGAAATAATATGTCAGTTCTCTCCAGAAAGAGGAAAAAACCCTCTCTTCTCTTGTAATTCTTCCGATGTACTAAGCAGTTATATTTACTACCATTTAGAGAGTATACGGTAGTAACATAGATAAACCACTCACTGAGTACGACAGCACAGTTATATTTACTACTATTTAGAAAGTATATGGTAGTAACATAGATAAACCACTCATTGAGTACGAAGGCACAGTTATATTTACTACAATTTAGAGAGTATACGGTAGTAACATAGATAAACCACTCACTGAGTACGACAGCACAGTTTGTTCGTACGATGGTAGTTATCGTGGTTTAAAAACTGATCGCGAAATACAAATCTGATAGGTGATTTGTTGCATAATTTTTATTTTTAGTTATTCGGTTTTTACCCGGAGACCTGTAAAAAAAAGGCATGCTATTTCACCTGAGTTCCTTATATTTTACAACGTTAGATAGCACTCCAAAGCAAGATAGTTTACATATTTTAAAGCAGTCATGTATAACATATGGCATGCTGGTCGCATGTAGCCTCCGACATGCTTTAATCAGGTTACAGTTACATAATGCGAGGTGGTTTTAAGGCTCGCTATCCGGCTCGTACCTTGGAGGAAGTTGGGCATGGCTGCTTTAAAGCACGACGTCGTGGCCATTTTAAAGTCATGAGATTTGGTCATTTCTTCATGATTTCTGTAGGAAATAACGCTCTCTGCCTATGCCTCTCTCCACAGACATCACTGAGTTACATTTGTCACAAGTTGTATTTGTTTCGCTAGAACTCTTGGATAAATGATTTTTAAAACTATTTTGGCAGGCAGAGGAAACATATTTGGCATATTTGACAGGTAGTACTTCTCAAAACCTTGCTTCAGAGGGCATTGTACGCTTGCAGCTCTGTCAACTTCAAGATCCCTCCCCTCAAAAAAAAAACATTTAAGTGCCAAGATCCTGTACATTGCGGAAAGAATTTGGGGTATAGTAAATTATTATTATTATTATTATTATTATTATTATTATTATTATTATTATTATTATTAATAGTAGTAGTAGTAGTAGTAGTAGTAGTAGTAGTAATAGTAGTAGTAGTAACAGTAGTAGTAGTAGTAGCAGTAGTACTAGTAGCAGTAGCAGCAGCAGTAGTAGTAGTAGTAGTAGTTGTTGTTGTTGTAGTAGTAGTATGGAAAAGTGTAACAAAAAAGTGTTAGATTCGTAGGTACCTAGTTTGTATATACGAAACCAAAAGTTTTAATATTTACGTGCACAGAATTTAATGTTTGCAGGAATTTTCAAATTTAACGGAGTTACCAGTGTTTCCTCGAGATTGTTTTATCAGAAGACGGGTTCTGGAAGCATAGCTGTCTTATACACAAAGCAATGCTTAAATGTTTGGAGGCGTGGTAATACATCCATTGGTTAAGGGAGCTGATTTAAATAAAGGGCAAAGGTTTCTGATATCCATCTATGTTGTGTTCGTTTCATCTCATGATCCAGTTAAGTAAATGCTTTTCCCAGTGCGATATATAGATACAGGCTCGCTTTTTTATTGTAGATAAAACCTTTCTGTTCCCAGGGGGTTCTTTGTCAAAAGTCCAGATACCAAGTGCCGCTGTATATAAAACACTTGTACATTTTGTGGCTGGCATTTTCATGCTTTTCTGCATGTATAATGAATGCAAGGATGAGAGCGCACACACACAGTTATGATTTCTAGGGTTTGAGATTTATTCACCATTCAAGATGTCTGGTAACCTATAACAACGAGGTACGAATCTTTCCACTCACCCTTCCATTTTTGCATTCACCACTCCATTATGCAGACTACTTTCACATCTACTATCATACTTATATATATATATATATATATAATATATATCATATATATATATAATATATATATATATATATATATAATATATGCACAATAATATATGCACAATAAACACACACACAGGGCGACGAACTGACAATGAGATGGACAGACATGTATGTACACATTTACTCAAAAAGAAATACATTTTCATGGGAATAGTTCTCCACCTGCAGGCGATGTTTCCAACCTGCATTTTTGCCAGTTGGATACAAAACAGTATTTGAATATTCACATGCCTTTTTGTCGTTGCTGAGACAGCAAAGACCGAAAGGGTAATGAACAAAGGCAAAATTTGACTAAATCCATAGGTCTGATGAGGACTTAGCGATTAACTAACCTGTTTTTAGTAGATTTTATATGGATGGACAGTATACTCACCATTTTAGGTAGAAATGAATTATACTGTCTATTGCCTAATTACCCTTTACAAATCTACGTATATATTTTTTCATTTGAGATAAATTTACATGTATATGAAATTTCAAGACATTGAAAAAAAATATAAATAATACCAGTTTATATTGTAGTTAGTATTTAATACGAGGAGTCCATTCTCAAAACACGAACAACTGTTAAAAACTATCAGTAAAAATAAAGTGAATAAAGCGTCGGTCGGACCAAACAGTTTGGTTTTTCCGTGACATATGCTCCAGATATAGTGATGTTCCAGGAGTTGTTTCCCTTCCTCCACAAGCAGCATAGCATCCTTGATCATTAACCTCTAACCTTTTGCAATATAGAGCGAGCGATATAGCAACATCATTGATATACTCCTAAGACAGGCCCCAGGTCTGAGTATCTCTAGATTCGGATGCTTGCTTGCCAGTGTTTGCTTTATCTGTCATCACCTTGTTATCAGCAAGTGTGAATTTCACTCATGTCAAATATAATTGCTTTTAGACTCCTAGCTAACTGTCCAGTTAAATTGCCCCTATTTCAGTTCCCTGTGTTTGAAAGCTTGCTTTAAATATGGGAGTTCTCTACTGTTTTGCGTATAATGGATTGTAGGTCTATATTTTGTACCAAAATAAGATTAGCTGACTATTGTTGTGTTTGATTGACAGGCACTCCATATACATTGTCTGAATAGTTTTGTGACTTTTCACAAGAATACTTACAGTTTTTTAATTGAAGACATGGAAGATGTAATATAATCAAGAATTCCAAGAGGAAAAAATGGTAAGAAGTGTGTGTGTGTGTGTGTGTGAAATTGTAGAAATATATTAGTTTTATACCACAATAATTTCCAACTTCTTATAGTATCAGTTCAGTTTAAGTTCAATAACAGTTCAATAACAATAAGTTAAGTTCAATAACTGTGCTCTCTCCAAAATCCACAAATCAAGAAACTCAGAGTTCATGTCACTTTAATTCTCATGTTGGTTATTTATTTGTCTAATTGCAGCAAGAAGTACTTAAGGCATGATATTGTTCACGTAGGTACATTAAAAGTGTATCACCATTAGATAGTAGTACTATATTGCTCAATGTACATTTGAAGTAACACAGAGACTATGGTAATTCGCATATATGTTTGTAAATGAATGTAAGGGTGCAAATTTCTGTCAATCTATGAAGAACACATTAAGCTGGGCAGGTGAACGATTAATTAGATTTATGGGGACCGGCGTGTGTTTAAATCGCCATAGTACACTGATTGGTAATGTCTCTGTCATGAGAGCAGTGATTCTTAATTAAACCTTCGTTTATTTAACTGAAAGGGATAGGGGTTAACTTCCGATCTGTATCGAAGCTGTCAGTTTTGAAGTTTTCCAGGAATCAGTATTTGGTAATCTGAGGTTGTCAGGCGGACTACATTTTTAGCGCCTAGTTAATGCGGGAGAGATATTTAATTCGGATTGGTTACGCTGAATAAAGGGGCGTGATTCCACATGAAAACTCTCAGTTTTAATGTGCGGCCACAAAGGTCCTGGTCAGTCGACACTTTTTTTCTGCAAGAGAAAACAAATGTAGAAGACTCCGGGTCGAATTTAGAAGAAATTCACTCGTAATTAATCATCACAGGGATCGGATGTCTGGAAAAATCGACGGACACAATTCTGGCGGGAAAGCTTGAAAACACAAGGTATTTTGCGTCAGTCTCAGGTAAATCATTGATATCAATATGACGATTTGTTGATTTATTTGCTGATATTTGCATGAATTTATTTGGTTAGATTCGTAGATCAATTGTCTTGATATGAATACAACTGTGTGAGTTCATCTATATGAATCCGTACAATGATATTCTTTATATAAGTTGATGAATCGTTTGAATGATAGTCTCAATTGTTATAGGTAAATATGTATCTAGCATTTCATGCCTTACTTTAGTTGATATGAGTTACGAGAATCCGTGGGAATTCTCTGACTTAGATGATTTCACGTATGATAACGACTTGAGTGCGTATTGACTGAAATTAACGTTGTTAACCCATGTAGTAAGATTTCATATATGCTAGAGACTTGACTGTGTGTATTCGCTATAAATACCGTAGTTGAGCCATGTAAGGAATTTCATTCATTCCTTTGTGTAATTGAGACGAGACCGGAACTGATGTCTCGGGGTGATGTTAATGTAAGCCATTATTGAAATAGCCATTAGGAAGTACATTAATCTTAGGAAACTAGGTTTGTTTATGGTCTGCCGTGTTTAGTTGGACCAGATAGTCGTTGGTATCTGTTTGAATTCCGATAGAACTATATCTGACATTAACGAGAGGGGGAGTATGATCTATTGCCAGTAGGATACCTGACAGAATATTTAGGTTGCTACTTTCTTTACTTTTGGAAGGTGAGATAGCTCCACGTGACTTATTCACCGACGTATCTACGTGACGTATTCACCGACGTATCCACGTGACGTATACACGAATCTACCTTTTGAAATATCTACGCATCACGTACTTACATAACCACCTAACCACACAAAGTTCGAGGGCCGAAAGCGGCGAGACACTAGAGAGTTGGAGAAGGGAAAAGTGGAAAGGACCTAGACGTACAGGCACAGGGAAGTTAAAGAACAGTCGCAATGAATTCGGACTGAACCAGAACAATCAGGTTATGAATCTGTACAAGGCATTGACTTCGATCTTTCACTCGATTCGATGATGAACTAATTCTATCACTTAAAACAGATTGGCTATTTGTATAAGTATATTTGTGTTTGAAATTCGTTGAACGATTTGTTTCAAAGAGAAGTGTATCTTCCTAATGTAATGTATTATCACAATTGTTTATGAATTTTTATTAAATGTATTGTCTTTACATGTACGAGGGCTCGTGCCATTCTGTTTTATATATCTGCTCAGATCTCTATCTATTCCACCTATAAGTTTCACACTTTATATTGATATTTACTCGATCCGGGCAATTACACCGTCGGCGATTACCCTCTAGATAACGATAACCAAAATCCACTACAACCCACCCCCAACAAAGCTGGGGGAATTTGTGGCAATGAACATGGAAGTTTATAAAAGCATTTAATCATACAGTTGATCATAACTGACACTAGCCATGTGTAAATAGCATTCATGCAACAAGTTGAAGCAATTGATATAACGGTTATATGTGTTTGTAGTTTATATTTCTGTCCATCTCTTAACTCCATGATCAGTCATAATTGTAGTCTTTTATCTTCCAATATATAAAATCTAGTACCAACATTCTAACTTTATATTTAAAGCAAATATCTAGTTTGACTGAATTTATTGACTTCCGATAGTTAAATAATTTCATTCTTCAACATACCGTCACTGGAGTCTCTACCTTTAAATAAAATCAAAGATGGAACCTTCATAGCCATAGATGACCTTGTTAAGTTCCTTAAATCTAACCATTCAGTTCATGACAGGATAATAATTCTGGAAAAAGAAAATATTTCACAAGAATTACAGAGACATGATACTGGGGTAATTCAGAGAGAAGAAAAGAAATTGGTTTTGTTGTCGTCTTTCTTTCGATGTCTGTTTCATCATTATGATAACTTCTAGGTTTGCAAAGAGGTATGTAAAGTCTTAGAACAATAAACACAGTCTATATCTTCAAACAAATCGAACAAATCAACATGGAACCTTTATTAACAACTAGCGTCTGTTGAAATTTTAAGTTTGGGTCTGTATGAAGAAATAATTAAAAAGCTACAACTTGAGGGGCGGAAGATTTCATCTTTAATTATTGAGTATAAAACACAGTTCATCGACAGCGAATGGAATAAAATTCAACTGTTTCAGTGGCACTATAGTACCATTTGTAAGAAAGAAGTGTCAGACTATGAAGATGAGCAGGAAAGTAAATGGAAATCTTTGGCTTATGCAACAAGTTGGCAGAAAAGGGACAAGAACTCAATCAGTTGTGCTCGAAGGTCTGTCAGTGGAATGTAACTCGGAAGTTTGCTGCTGATGCAGTAAGTGGAAGTATTATCGATTTGGAAATTATCCATTGACTGGAGAAAATAGAAACCGACACAGAAAATGCTCTTAGAGACATACCTGATCTTCAGTTTCAAAATGTTGTTTTCAGTGCAGAAATGTGTGTGCACATAAAGCGGGAATACACATTGGTATCGAATTACAGGAATTACAACATAATGTTGAAACATATGATGATATCTCTCTGATAGTTCGTGCCTTTCTGAAGAAAAGTCGCATTGTATGTGTGCCTGTCATTCTCTTCTTTCCTAAAAGCTGCCTTCTGCCTGGCGAGCGTTTTCTTGCAAGAAGTCATATGAAATCTGGAATACTTCGACCCTATTACGTGTCCCTTTCGTCTTGACTGGATGACCAAGATCTCCCATAGGAATGCAGAATTCTTGACTCCTTTTGCTTTCAATGTTTTAAAGAGGAGAAACATTGGCTTGCTGACCCCTTAGATGTGAACCACTTTAAAATAATGAGAGAATGGCGCTTGCACGTTCCTTTACCATTCCAGTGTTTATAAGAACAAATACTACTGAACAAAGCCTCAGGCGTCGATCGTTAGATGATTTCTGCACATCAAAACTGTCCTCTTTATATTACCATTTTGATTCATCACTGAACATACTTAACAGAAATTACAGTGGTCTCATACAAGATATTATCACAAATGAGTTGCTCATCAACTGTTATAACTACTATAACATCACATCTGTTTATTCCATCACATCAGCTGCCAATATAACCCAAAGTCTGCGAAATGGAGTCAGAGGTCTCAAAAAAGCAGCAGTTCCAGAACTTTGTCACTTTAAAACATATCTGAAACCATATCCACTGTACTATGCCAAAGCTAGTGATGTCTAATCTTCTGAACATTTGGTTTGTCTCAGACTCTCTAATCTGGTATTTTTCATGGACAATCTTGTCCAGCTCACCATGAAAAAAGACCCACAACCTGGTGAAAGGAGAATGAATCAACTATGCCCATCACAATCAAAGGCATTCCAAAGGATTCAAGCGATGTATTAACATGGCATCTTCCACTGTGTGAAGAAAAAGAAGACTGTGCATGCAAGGACGAACCACAACTGTAAAAAGATCTAGAATGGGTGCTCCTAAAGATAACCTCAGACGAAGAGTGTGCTTTTGAATGTTTTCAGCAGCAAGCCACATGGGGCCTGAAATACATCTGAACAAGACTTACATCATTACAGTCCTTCACAGAAATTCTAAACAAAGCGGCTTCGATGGAAATTTCGGAATTTCAGCAAGAAAACATGGATCTAGACGAAAACTTTTCATCCTTGGCCATTCATGATATGGAGAAAATGGATACTGTTAGTGATAATCACAGAAATGAAAATTTCCCACTAAACATCTCCAGTGAAGATATAGAGGGCATTAATGGAGCATTACCTCCATTACAGTAGATGACGGTAATGGAGATAAATTGAGGATATGAAAAACATCCAGTATGATCCAAATGTATCTTGTGATTTGTTGCCATATATTGATGTCAGTGATAAAGATGAGGAGGATGTACAACCAACATTTATGAAGATAAAATGAATAAAAGAAAAGAAGAAGAAGAAGAAGAAGAATATTCAAATATTAGGATGAAAGTTGATGCTGATAAAGATATTCTCCAAGAAGTTGAAGCCCTCCTTGAAGAAATACAGATACCATTTATGACAAACAAAGATGAAACTGTGGTTTGTGGTACTGATAGTAGCATACTAGAGTATCAAGATCTAAACAACACACCATCACCGCCACTATTATTCCGTTATCCTCCACCTTTCAATGGCAGAGATGACACTATAGCCACATTGAAAGTGGTTCTCGATGATTTTTTGGAGATGGCTGAATTGAGTGAAACAAATGAAAATGTTTTGTTTGCACCTGATTACAAGATTGCAAGAAATCTTTTTAAGCTTATCTATGGGAACAAAACGTATGCAATATTTCTTCCTGAATTGGAAATTGACGAAACTGCGCTTGAGAAACTTCAAAATCATGAATTTAATATCAGCCTATGAAACATCAGGCCTCATTCATATACTGAAATATATGACAGATGATGATGTTGAAAAAGACTGCAGTAAATTAGCAACTTTTGAGAATATCGAGACAGCCACGCGAATCGTTTGGCAATTGTCAGCAGCTTTGCATATCTCGGTTCTCGTCATGTTCATCGACTTGCTACCACATTCACATGCAGTGGAGCTGAGAAACAAATTGCGTGATCAGGAGTTATTTTCAGCCAGCTTGAAGTGAGATGGGGATAAATGTTGAAAGAATTCATTAAGAAAACATCCACAGAGAATAAAACATTTCCCTGCATACTCATATAATGAGGCATTGTGATGAAACTGTAGTCCTCGCCGTTGCTGAAAGACAGGAGGAAAATATGGATACGACTTACTTCTGGCCAGTGTGAAGTCTTCACTTCCATTCTCATTCTTAAATGGAGCTTCCAGTTATACTGGATTTTGCTCACGGCTTTTGACAGAACATTGCAAATCAAGTCACTTTCACAGAAAAATGGAACATCCTCTATTCAGTACCTCCCACAATGGTAGTATTGTCATCTTTGGATTAGACACTGCTCAGGAGATTGACCACAGAGACGCAAAGAAATGTATTTAACCGAGGGCCACACTAAGCAATGTAATGATAAAGATGTCCACAGTAGACGAGCAGAGACAAGAGAATACATTACTCCAGTCTGTCTTCTCAGGCGAGGATGCTTCGAAGATTAAGCAAGATGAGACAAAAGACGAAGAGATGACATCCAAAATATCAAATAGGTACATGGGGAAAAAAGCCAGTTGGGCCATATTTTAAGAACATTTGGTCTTATACATCGAAGAAAGGGAATGTCATTAAGTTTTGACCCCATTCTAAGGAATGTATATCACAAGGAGAATCCAGAGGTGCAGCAAGAGATGTTGGATTCAACAACAGAAGAGATAGGAAAATTCATGATTCACAGATATGCAGCAAGAGAGGGTCTGTTGGGTATGACACTTTGTGATTTTCTTTACATTGAATTGATAAACGGACACAAACATCTCATTAATAGAATAAAAAGATCAAAAGGGTCAACAATCAAGAGGACCAAAGGCGCACCAAGCAATACATCATGCAAGAGCATGAAAGAGAAGAGTGAAGAGGAACGAAAAAGGACAGTGAAGAAGACGACAACGATTGTGGACTGTCTAAGCTCTTCTATGAATACTTGCCAGAAAATCTTTAAGCCATATGGGACGAAATCATCCACCAATAAATCAGATGGTGTGAAACGAGCTCTTCTCGAGTTCGTGAAGAAAATATCTGATAAAGGGTACTTTATGGCACATTTTATAACCTAGGTTATTATCAATAGGCGAGCCCCTGAGCACCCGGATACCAATTGGCATCTTAACTAAGTTGGGTCGGAGTTTTCCATGATTTATCTTTTATCGTAATGGCATACAAGTTTTCTGCCAGTGCTTATCAAGGAAGCATTCACGTTGTTTTCAAGTTAACAATCCTTGTGATTGAGCCTTAAGTACACATACTTTTTCAGTGCCAAGCAGAGGTGTGTCTTTTCCTGTAAATAATTGACCTAAAACCTATAGCGTGTTTTTCTATGTGAGAACTCTTTGATTGAGCCGCGACTGTGGTATAATGGCAAGTAACAGAGGGTGGTTATTACATCTTGCCGCACAAATGACATGTTCAGTTGCAACCTTTAATAGATTTTACAAATTGTATGATCGAAGTGTTACTTACAAAGCTCAAGCTGAGATTTTAAATAAGTATCTGCATATGACAGTGAGGCCAAGGAAAGGGAGCCAGATGATATTTATGATGACTACACACCAAGATTTACTGGACAACGATGGAGGATTTCAGAACTTTATCAGACAATGAGTTTGTACCAGATGACATTAAATAGTGATATTTATAAGATACTGTTTGAATAAAATTGTGGACTTAACTTCGTTAGAATTGACCGGTAACCTATAGAAGTTTTCTAAAATTTTGACAGCTTTACCACTTAGAAACTTGAAGAAACAAATTGGTACTCCCCTTTGAACTAACTCTCTCTCTCTCTCTCTCTCTCTCTCTCTCTCTCTCTCTCTCTCTCTCTGTTCTGATTCATGGTATCATGGAAAGAATACGCACGGGCGTAAAGTCTGAATCAGCACCGGTTATCCTAGATAACACATAGAAAACACTACATTAGGCATTTATCCAACATCAGCAAGAGCTGAGTATATTCTAAATTTGGAGGAATAATTATAGAGGCGGACAAAACCTTTATTATTTATTCCAAAATTATTTTCCTTGGTGAGTTTTCCTAGACATTTTTTTTTTCTTTATCACATGGTTTGACACTAAATTATTGCCTTGTCTCAAAGGTATTGCAACACAAATCAGGGCCGGATCAGGTCAGAAGTTGAGGGGGTGTTAAAAGGGCCCTGACTTTCTTTGAAAGGGCACCAATGCAAAAGTCTATGTTTCTTATTTACTCAGTGTGCATAATACCCAATAAGAATAAAATGATGGCCAAATTTCAAGTGACTCTGTGTGTGTGTGTGTGTGTGTGTGTGTGTGTGTGTGTGTGTGTGTGTGTTGGGGGGGAGGTATTCTGGCGTGGCCCTGTAAACAGTTATATACAGTAAATGTTACATATACTGGAAGGTGATATTGAAAATCTCATATCATGTATGATCTCATTCCTTGGCTAACATAAACTTCATTTTCACTTCTCATATATATATATATATATATATATATATATATATATATATATATGTGTGTGTGTGTGTGTGTGTGTGTGTGTGTGTGTGTGTGTGTGTAATGAGTCTAATTGGAGTGTGATTTGGATTTCAATATGTACGAAATTTACTGTTTATGTAGATGTTGACAATTTGTTTAATTTACATATCATCAGTAGGAAAATAAATATCAAGTTCGTTAATTAGATTTTTGAAATTTTCAGTTCAGTCTGCAATAGATGTTAAACATATTTGGTACAAAAGTGTTCCAGTATAAGAGAGTACTATATAAAAATGGTGGCATAGCAAATGTTTTTTCATAAGTTCATGTGTTTACCATCTTAGAATTTCTAAAATTATTTTGTGATTTTTTGCTTTTAAAATTCACATTCATTGAAATAAAAAAAAAATGCAGGTGCATCATTCTTTGTGGCCGACAAATTACAATGTGGGACGTAACAACATTTAAATGTACTATTCATAACACCATTTAAAATGTGCGCATGTGGCTGAAAAAAATGCATATAAAATGACACTCATTATATAGTCACAAACACCTGCATCAACTGCATGTTTGGTGCTTCTGTGAACCAATAACCGGGTGCATACAGTAGTTTACATCAGCCTGGAAGAATTCATCAGGCTCATACAGTCATGGGCTTGGGATGTTGATAGCAGAGGGCCATTCAGCTGGGGTGTCATATCACCATGGATAGAAACTATCCAAATTTTGGGGGCCTTTCCTTTGAGTATGATAGGTACACTTGCAAACTGGACTATGCATTAAAAGCAAATGAAAAATCAATATAAAACAATATGGAAAATATACACAAAGAACATAATACTTGTATCATTTGTAAGGCATATATTTTTATACTGAAATATATGAGAGGGAGAAAAAAGATATCGCCGCAATGGCGATAATACTTTTATCCCCACAGTGGCAATATCACATTTGGGAACAACTTTTCCCCCATTTAGGAAATATATCTGCTTTTATGTATGCTATGGCATGTGTTTCCATATTAAGGTTTATTTCATTTTTCTTCGTCTTCTGCTCCTCTCTCTCTCCCTCCCTTCTCCTTTCTCCCTGCACATCAAGATGTACAGATCCTAAAATATGTCATCTATGTACCCTCTAGAGTACACATACGCAATCAGCCAAGTGCCATATAGAAATACCAAAACAACGAACTCAAACAACAAACGAAAAGTTCAAGTATAACCTTTTCATTATTAGCTGTTTCCATGAATCATTGAAGTTGTCAGTGACTAGACTTACTGGACCTGTTACTATGTGCTACCCAAAGTTATACCTGTATTACTCCACGACAGACGATACACATTCTTGTGAAAAATAGATCGTGATTAAATATAGTAATAAACTTTTGTAAGTCGCAATTTTAACTCGCGTCACAATCGTGTTTGTAAACCGAAATAAGGTAACAATCGAAAATTGGACAAAGCGTCTGTTACCGGACAAGCCTCTAACTTAGCAAGGTCACACAAAAATTAACGTTTGAATGTAGAAATAAACAAAGCAAAGAAAGAAAATCTTTAGACATAAACTCACAATCATTAAAATCTGTAGTTTAAGGATGTTTATCGGACAAAACCTCTCTGTGGTGTTTTAACATTAGGCCTACCCTAAACCATCAGTCTCAATCAGCATGAAAAGTGTGACCGAAAATGTAAAAACGTATCTTCATTTTCGTACGAAATATAATCATTATTTTTTAGGAAATACACAATTTTGATGCACGATATGTAAACGCTAAATTTGTCAAACGTCGCTGTCCTGAAATTAATGTTAAATGTAGTATTACATCTATATGGTGTTAAACTAAGCAATAGAAAAGCGCGAAAACCAACATGTTTTGTAAAATTCAACAATTAATTTATTTCCCTAGAATAGAAAGTGAAAATTTAAAAAGAACTTACAGTAAATTCCAGATAGTCCAAACCTTTTATCCTCAGTCCTAATGAATAAAATTCTAATTAAGTTCCAATGGTATTGCAACCACTTTATATGCCACTTCTATTCTTCTTGCCACTGCTACTCGTACAACCACTGCTATAACTACTGCTACTCATGCAACCACTGATATAACTACTGTTACTCATACGACCACTGATATAACTACTGTTACTCATACGACCACTGATATAACTACTGTTACTCATAAAATCACTGATATAACTACTGTTACTCATACAACCACTGATATAACTACTGCTACTCATACAGCCACTACTATAACTACTGCTACTCATACAACCACTGCTATAACTACAGTTACTCATACAACCACTGATAAAACTACGTTACTCATACGACCACTGATATAACTACTGCTACTCATACAACCACTGCTATAACTAATGTTACTCATACAACCATTGTTATAACTACTGTTACTCATACGACCACTGATAAAGCTACTGTTACTCACACAACCACTAATAAAACTACTGTTACTCATACGACCACTGATAAAACTACTGCTACACATACGACCATTGCTATAATTACTGCTACTCATACGACCACTGATATAACCACTGTTACTCATACGACCACTGCTATAACTACTGTTACTCATATAACCACTGCTGTAACAACTTCTACTCATACAACCACTGATAAAACTACTGCTACTCATACGTCCACTGCTGTAACTACTGTTACTCATACAACCTCTGATGAAACTACTGTTACTCATACGACCACTGCTATAACTACTACTACTCATACAACTTGCTATAGTACTGCTACTCAAACGAACATTGCTACAACTACTGCTTTTCATACGACCACTGACATAATTACTGCTACTCATACAACCACTGATAAAATTACTGCTACTCATACGACCACTGACATAATTACTGCTACTCATACGACCACTGCTATAACTACTGTTACTCATACAACCACTGTTGTAACAACTGCTACTCATACAACCACTGATAAAACTACTGCTACTCGTACGTCCACTGCTATAACTACTGTTACTCATACGACCACTGCTATAACTACTGCTACTCATACAACCTCTGATAAAACTACTGTTACTCATACGACCACTGCTATAACTACTGCTACTCATACAACTTGCTATAGTGCCGCTACTCAAACGAACATTGCTACAACTACTGCATTTCATACGACCACTGACATAATTACTGCTACTCATACAACCACTGATAAAATTACTGCTACTCATACGACCACTGACATAATTACTGCTACTCATACGACTACTGATAAAACTACTGTTACTCATACGACCACTGATATAACTACTGCTACTCATACGACCACTAATATAACTACTGTTACTCATACGACCACTGATATATATCTACTGCTACTCATACGACCACTGATATATCTACTACTATTATTATTACAACTACTGCTACATCTAAGATACTATTGCCGATGCTAATTATTTACTACATTTACTATCACTGATGAAACAAAATCTTATTTTTACCAGAAAGTCTGTTTACAACAACAACAACAACTACTACTACTACTACTACAGCCACCACCACTACTGCTACTACTATTACTACTAAAACAACTGTTCTGCTGCATGCGGTACATCCACTATCACTATATAATCTACTCCGAATTTACATATTTTGTATTGCTAAATCATGCGTGTACCTTCACTTGTATGCTTCTTAGTATAGTAAATCATGAGTGTATAACATCGTTACTTGTATGGTTATTACTACTGTGGCCTAGTGGCTAGAGCGTCCGCCTCGGATGCAGGAGGTCGCGGGTTCGAATCCCGGCCAAGTCATACCAAAGACTTCTGAAAATGGAACAGCTGCCTCGCTTTGCGCTCAACATTAAGAGGTTATTGCTAGGACTGGTCAGGATAATGTGACTGGCTGGGACATCATGCTACGTGTCTGCAGCATGATGCCACAGTGGTAGACATCACTGTAAACTGCTACACTGCAGACATCGTAGCGATATGACTGAAATTTTTTAAAGGTACCTTAAAAATCCAAATCACACACACACACACACACACACACACACACACACACACACACTACAGTAAATCATGCGATTATTTCACTCATACCAGTGTTATCCCTTTTGCTCTGTGTTGGGAGTTCTACTAAAATACTCTCTTTGTGATGTGTTGACACGGATGTGTAAAGCTGTCCATTACAATGCATTTGTTTGTTTGTTTCATTCTCTCCCCTAATATGGTCAATAAAGCACAATTAAAATTGTTTTTGAAACTGATGTAACCAGTAACGCTGAAGACTAGTGAGAGACAAGGTATGCGTGGTGATGGGTGCCAAGAAAATTATGATGTTTGAGGCAAATCTTAGCAGCTTCTTTTTCTCTTGACATAGTGGAGTACTACTTTTCTCTTGAGAGCAGAGTACTACCTTTCTCTTGACAAAGTGGAGTACTATTATTCTCTTGACATTGAGGAGTAATACTTTTCTCTTGACATAGCGGAGTATTATCTTTCTCGTGACATAGTTGTGTTATGTATATTTAATTTAATTGTTTGTTTGTTAGTTTAATTTTTTCAAATTTCATTACGTGCTATTGTAAAATGTAACATTGTATGCTGAACTTGACCTTGTCCAAAATTGAGTTATTTCTGCTTGACCTGATTGACTTTTCATATTATATTCACAGTAAACAACTAATACATGGCTAAATTATTCTCTCTGTGTATGGGCTTAATATCAAGATCAATATTAATAGGAGACGTAAATATGTTTATTTGGGTCCAAGTTTTGGAGTTTCCTAATTGAATTATACATAATCCAGGTTATTGTTTTGTAAACATCAGGATAATTCTAGAAGGTTATTTTCCATTTGGTGATGGGGTTTTGTTAGAAAATGCTAACTGTGACATGAGGTCAAGAAGAGAACTATATAATCTTGTGATTGTGAGGACTTGGTCATTCATGCTTTAACATCTAGCACGTACAAGTTGTATTATGTTGTGACCAGTTGGGCTGAATTTTATTATCTTCAAATTATTGAATTCAAGTGATTATTTTCTCTGGAAATACAAATGTGCTCTGATAAAATTCTCGGATAAAGACATTCACTGGAATTTATACTGAATTCAAACCTGGAATTATATTACTGTGAGTCAACAAAATATTGTTGACACATCAACACTATATAAGCTATAACAGACACGTCATCGCCTTCAGTTTTGGATTTCATCGGGACTTGTACTGAGTTTTATTCAGGACTTTAAATTTCGAGGACATTTGTCTGTAATTCTTGGATTATTTTGGGATTTAATTGGCAATACCGTAAGTTCTTTTTTTTTTCTTCTCATTTTCACTTTGTATTCTAGGGAAATAAGTTATTCGTTAAATTTTACAAAGCTTGTTGTCTTTCACTCTTTTCTGTTACTTAATTTAAGAGCATATACTCGTAACTGTGGAGTACTACTTTTCTCTTTACTTCGTGGATTACTGTTTTTATCTTAACATAGTGGACAACTACTTTTCCCTTGACACCAGAGTAATACCTTTCTCTTGACAGAGTGGAGTACTATTTTTCTCTTGACATTGTGGGTACAAAATTTCTCTTGGCATAGCTAATGCTATTTTTCTCTAGACATAGTGGAGTAATACTTTAAAGGAAATCTTTATATGCAAAGTCTGACGAGTGTTTGCTGCTGTGCATGTGACGATGGTAAACAAGGCCACATGTGATTAGAAATTAGGACTAAATGACTACTCAGATCGTTGTTGCCGTTGGTTCAACTGTATTTAAGCATAATTTCATTTCTTTTCACAATAACTAATGTCATCAGCACACCAAAACAATTATATAAGCGATGAATCAAGTTCTAGTACTTAAGAGGTTAGTGTTCGAACTGTTCGACCTGGTGTCAGAATAATTTGACTTAGTGGGACGTCATTCTACATGTCTGCGGCATGATGCCCCAGTGACATCACCATAAACTGCTGCACTGCAGACGTCGTAGCGATATGACAAAAAAACTGTTAAAGCTACGTTAAAAATCCAAATCACAAACACACACTCACACACATTATATGTGGTACATATTCCATTACACGTGGTGCTTATTTCATTATACGTAGTACATATGCCATTACGCGTGATGCATATTCTACTATACTTGGTGCATATTCTGTTATATAGGTGGTGCTTATTTCATTATACGTGGTGCATTTTCCATTATACGTTGTGGATTTACACCATACGTGGTTCATGCTAAATTATACGTGGTGCATATTCCGATATATGTCGTCCATTCAATATTATATGCAGTGTTTATTACGTTATACTCTTTCAGTAATATGATACTTTTCGCTACTCTTACGAACGTTGCCGAGTACCACCGAAAACAGACTGTTTTCACGCATCAAACGTTTACCCTCAAATTCTGTAGATTCAGAGTTTTGCTATACCAAAAAGTAGACGATATAATGTTTGAGTCTCTGTTTTGATGTATTCCTAACAAGGATGAGAGTTGACACGATTGGGGACAGGGTCGGATTGAAGAAGAAAATGAAACATCTGAAGACCGCCAGCGAAGATACGATCTACCATCTGCGTCAGGTATATTTCTGAGCAAATTTGATTTCCGATATTCGCCATAAAATGAAAACGTTCACCTAGGGTATATCAGCATTTTCCTCAAATACTTTAGCTGTATTAGACGATGGATTCCATTGTGAACCGTGTGGGGATATACGGGTTGTCAACGTTAAAAAGACGAACCATTTCTTTATTTTTACTGGTAAAACACCTTATTGTTTGCATAATAAGGTTTTACGAACATGTACACAACCAAATCCATTCCATGGTGTAAACTGATTTATTGCATTCTTTTGTTTAAATAGATTGTTTTAAAAAAATATTGTTTTATTTTTGAAGCATGTTCTATTTTTTCCCACAGTGAAGCCCCATTATGTCAGAGGAGTCATAGGCGTACCGCTTGGAGGTGCGACGGGTGAGAAAGCACTCCCGTTTTTGATCAGTATATTTTTTCACTCCTAGAAAATCTACTTGTGCCAAAAAGTGTGCTGTGATGAAAACGATATGAGTTCCATGAAATGGACGGTTTATGTGTAAGGTCCTTGTCCATAAAGAAACATTTCTTCATTTCGAAAAATAAAATATTTTGCAATAGTTTTGAAGCAATGTTTTCAATGTTATTGAATTTTACGCATTCAAAATTATTTAAAAGAAGGTAATAAATGCACACAAATTGTTTTCACAGGAATTCTGTGAAGGTCACACTTTCAAAACTTTCTTTCAAAACTGGATAAAAGTAATTGTAAATAATTTTAATACACGATAACAATCACAATTTCATTTTCTAAACTCATTTGCTTATCTCATGATGTTGAATATTTTAAGCTACTCTGGACAGGGACATCAATATATATATTGTCATTTCTAAATAAGTGTCACTGGTCATTTATTCCATAGAGGTTCCAGATAAACCCACAGATTCGTATTTATACAAGACAACCCCGCTACATCAGCTTTAAGCTAAAATATGTATTAGAGGAACATTTGTTATATCAAACATTGAATAAGTCAAACGACCTGCCTGATTTTCAAACCAAGGCCAAAATATATAAATGGCGTGTAACTTACTCCAAACAGTGGGTAGGAAGAAAGCTATTGTTACCTATCTTTGATCATTGTTTAATTCTATACTTATTTTCAATCAACATTCTGCCTGACACGTGGCAGCACCGCTATACACCACCACACATCTAAAAATAAAATTAAAAGATACGTACCTACTTATCCAATTTTAAATAAAATTGTGGGTGAAGTAAAACGTTGTTGTTGGAGTAAAACCTGTGTCTGTCATGTTACAGGAAACGAGACATCTTTGTCTACTCATAAAATTAATGAGTGAATAAAGTTGTCAGATCAACCAATTTATTAACTGGAACCAGTCCTATAAAATTCACATGGCTAGACTGGCACAATATTTTGTTGTAGTCCGAGTTTCCTCTAACTCTTCCCACCCCACCGTAGATACTTTGACATTTTATGTTAAGGTGTGCATAAATGTCAACATATTTAAAATGGGGCGGGAAATGTTAGAGGAAATTCAGACTAGTTTTTCTGTCGATTCTAATTTGCTGCACTGAATGGCTATTTTTTGGAAAATGACATCATTGGTTTGCTTTGCTAGGCGAAAATACTGATATACTATAGGTGAAGGTCTTCATTTATAGTGAATATCGGTAATCAAATTTGCTCAGAAGTTTACCTGCAGTAGATGGTAGATCGCCCGTGTCTTCGCAGAAGGTCTTCAGATGTTTCATTTTGTTATTCAATCGGACCCTTTGTTTGTGATTTGGTCACGAGTCGGAGTGCCCGATGAGGGATGCAATTCATGAGTCATGTGATGGAGGAGGTTAACCGACTGAAGTCGATTAAGCATCTCACTACCACTCCGTATTACCCATAGTGCAACGGACTGGTCGAACGGTTTCACGGGACTCTGAAGAACACCCTTAAGAAGCTGTGTGAAGGCCGTCCTAAAGATTGGGATCGGTATATTCCTGCAATGCTATATGCATATCGGGAAGTGCCGCAAGCGAGTTTAGAGTTTTCCCCCCTTTGAACTCCTATATGGGAGGACCGTGCGAGGACCCATAGACGTGCTGAGGCAGTTGTGGAATGACGACCACGCTGTTGAATAGGTACGCACTGCCTCTCAGTACGCCACGAACTGGAAGAAGTTTGTACGTTAGCAAAGGAGAATCTAAGGCAAGGGAAGTCTCGTCAGGCGAGATAATACAACTAACGAGCTAAACCAGTACGAGGTAGGAGACAAGGTGTTGCTGCTGTTGCCCCAGGAATACAACAAGCTACAAGTTTCGCGGAGAGGGCCATACGTTATAACCGAGAAGGTTGGGGGTCAGACCTACCAGATACAGCTGCCAACTAAGGAGAAACTGTACCATGTCAGTCTTCTTAACAAATACAGAGAACGAGAGACGACTTGCGATTTCGTTGTTGCCACGATCGTCACCGAGGACACCGAATGCGACACGGAAAACGCGAACACCGTTCCAAGCTGTCCATTGACGAAGGCTGAGACACCGTTGGACGTGGAGTGTGGCCCAATGCTGACTGGGCAGCAGCGGAAGGAGACGTTGCTGACAGGGTATTCTGATGTACTTACGGAACTACCAGGGAGAACGTCACTCGTCGAGTTCAATTTAAAGCTAATGGACGACCAGCCAGTTCAACGGAATCCCTACCCTTTTCCCCACGCGAAGCAACAAGTGGTAAGGGAAGAAATCGAGGAAATGATTGCTCTGGGAGTAATCGAAACCGCCGACTCCCCGTACAGTTCTCCAGTTGTCCTAGTACAGAAGAAAGATGACACCCATCGCTTTTGCGTTGACTACAGGAAACTGAATCAAGTGACGAAATTTCAGGTCGAAATGCTACCTGACCCAGAGCATATTTTCGCATCCGTGTCAAGGGCAAAATATTTTTCGAAGATGGATTTGTCCAAGGGCTATTGGCAAATCCCCGTAAGAGAAGAGGATAGGTCCAAGCTTGCGTTTGCAACCCCCCACGGAGCTTATCAATGGTTGGTTGTGCCTTTTGGAGTCCAGAACGCGCCGAGCGTCTTCACGAGGACGATGAGAAAGTTACTGGAACCCTTGCGTGATCGGGGTGTTTACAACTTTATGGACGATCTCCCGCTAGCCACGGAGACGTGGAGTGAACACCTAACTCTACCAGCAGACGTTTTAGAACGGTTACGTCAAACTGAGTTGACGGCTCGTCCATCAAAGTGCACGTCAGATTCCGGACCTTAGAATATTTACGACACACGCTGAGCCAGGGCAACCTGTCACCAGAGATGTTTAAGGTAGAGCAGCTGCAAAACGCCACGCGCCCCACCAACGAAAACAGAGGTGAGGTCATTCCTGGGATTGGCCGGTTACTAAAGGAGGTATGTGGCCAATTTCAGTGAAATTGTTGGAACGTTGTCCGATCTTACCAGGAAACAGGCCCCAAACAAGGTTATTTGGACGGATGCATGTCAGCATACCATATTTATCCAAAGAATTCGTGTTACGCACCGACGCGTGTGATACCGGTCTTGGAGCAGTATTACTGCAGGAACACATGGGGATACTTCTTCCCGTCGCATATGGTAGTCGAAAACTGTCCGCGGCCGAGAAGAACTACTCAGTATCGGAGAGGGAATGCCTTGGAATCTCACGATTCGAGTGATATTTGTATGGGCGGAAGTTTATATTGGAACCGACCATCAGCCACTCGCGTATCTCGCACAAACGAAGCTATCGAATGGACGCCTGATGTGGTTGGTCGCTTTTCTTACAGCAGTACCAAATGCAGATCAAATACGCTAAGGGCTCCGAGAACGTAGGCGCAGATTTCATGAGTAGGAGTGCCGAAACTGTTAAGTTAAATCAGTAGAATCTTCGAATATCGTTGTGTCCATAGTTAGCATGTAGCCTCGTTTGGATGTCGTTCTTCGTTCTATACACATATTTGCACGATGGAGCAAATTTTCTGTGAGAATGGTGATGGTGTGATGGTGTCAGGTTGTGTGAGAAAATTTGCTAACAATTTCTGCCTTATGTTTATAAATGTCTTCTGATAGAATTCGTAATTGAAAGTACTTTGGGTAATGTCAGTACGTGATATATAATATTACGACTTTAGACCGATTCTGAAACAAAGAAACTACCTGTCCGTGACTTAGCCTATGCGTCAGAATCAAGTTCACGGTTAATTCACAGAGACCCTTGCCGCACTGGTGAGAAACTCTGTTTGTTTTCCAATTAGCCAGTGACATCAACGGTCGGCTTAGGCTTAGGATCGGAAAACCCGACATTATAACATGTCAGTGCTACTACCCAAGACAGTTTTCACAGTGACCACCGGTATCCAGTCAGAACTAAGATAGTCAAATTTTGGGCGGGTTTCTCACTCAGCCAGATATCATCTTATTACATTCATTTTTGGAAGAATCAGTACAGGTTTTGACGTGACAAAAGAAACATCACGGTACTCCGAGAACAAATTGTGCACTCGTAAAAAAGAGTGGGAAAAAGGAGTTCTAGGAAATTTGGATGAGATTGGAACAAAGGCTTCTCAGGTAAAGTATCTTTCCCCGGATCTGCTCACTTTCCTAACTAGGTGTTGTACGATTTATACGTTATTACGCGCATTTAATTTACTAGACATTTGATCTTCTATGTATAGCTGAATTATCAACATGTCAACGTTATTCAATACGTATAGATCGAGATATGTTTTGAGTAGATTTCATGTTCTATATTAGGGGTAGAATCATCTTGAAGATATACAGGAGCTAAATGGTGGTAAATTTTAAATAACAAATCAAATTATGCTTGTAACAGCGAGAATTTAGGCTTTCCAAATTGGTTTTATCGTACAGTTGTGAAAGTGATATATATTTGTTTGCTGCATCTGTTATTATTCTTATCGCCTTGACATTTATATTTTTGGAGTTTTTTTATATTCCATTATACAGTTGTCCCATATGTGATCAGCCTAATCACAAATAAGTACAATAATGGACTGGTACATTTGTTTCCAAAGAGAACCCACCAAGTTTGTATTTTAAACTTTGTAAACAGTTTATGATACATATAGGTCAAGCATAGACGAATGAATCAATGTGATTATATATAACTATAGTATTCTCACACTATCCGGTTTATTTGCGCCCCACTACCAATTTTAAAAACAGAAGGCATCAAGAATATAAAAATGCACAAAACTACAGTAATTTCATTCATTGATTAAGAAGTTCTAACCTGACTTTCGCCAGGGGATACCAAAATATGTCACCTTGTTGGCGTTTCGAATCAACGGCCAGTCTTTGTTTTCAAAGCAACAAATCTGATGTAGTTCGCCGTCTTTGATAATCTCAATAATTCCGTAAATGTTAGAGTGACATCTCTTTATACAAATGCATGGAAGGCTTACTCATATTTAATTGCTCAATTTGTTTTAGAAATATTAAAACTATTAATTGCATGTATTAGATGCAGACTACACCGTGTTGACTGAAATGGCCTATTCTAGAAACCAGAAAAGGACAGCGAGCTTTCTGTCAGCTTTTTTTTCATTAGGAGCTTCCGTTTGTTTTGCAACGCCAATAAGTCGATTATGTTAGGGACTCCTTGACGTCAGTCATGTTAGAAATTAGAAATCAATGAATGAAGTGATTAAGTTTTGTGAATTTTTACATCCTCGATATTTTTCGTATTTACAATCGGTATTGGGGCACAAACAAACGGGAGTTAACTCATTAGTAAATCGTAAAATGTAGGACACGTTTACCATTTTAAGTTTAAGGGCTTTGAAGTAACATAGATTCAAGTTTCATGACTGGAAAATAAAAAATACTCAAGAAATGAACTTTTAGCACAAAGTTTAACAAAGTTAGTGAGCATGAAATATAGGTCACATAGATTTATTTTGGCAAAAACATACACAATTTATCAAGATGCATCCACTCACTAAGTTTCGTGATTGTAAGTAGGATAGTATGTATATCGCATGCCAAACAATTATGTGGCTATGAGCTAAAACCATAACATTTATAAGATGAAATATAGGCCACAATGAACTTCTTTTGGTGCAAGAGTGTGGTACTAACATAAATGCATATTTATCATTAATTTTCACTACTGCAACATGAACAATCCTGAGAAATGAACATCAAACACAAACATTAACCCAAGTCAGTGATGCATAAAACTGGTCCATATTGACCCACTACTGAACTGAAGTAGTTGTGCTCATAAAGATGCATCCCCAAGTTTAATGCACAGAGCATAATTAAAATATATGTGACTTTGAACTAAATGCAACAACATATCTTGAGCCAGTAAATTTAAAATATAGGTCACAGTGACCTTTTGGTATGGATGTGGTACTAAGAGAGATGTATAAATTCAGCTAGGTTAAGGAGTTTGACAATAACAGTAATACTATCAAAATTAAACCAAAGTAAGTGAAATGTGAAATATGGGTCACAGTAAACTACTGTCAAGGTGCACTCTCAAGCCATGTTTCATGATTCCAGATATAGAGGTATTTTACAGTAAATAAAACATCTTCATGAGTTAATGCAAAGACAAGGTACAATATGTTTGTGATCCTAGTGATAATACCCATCAAGATGCATTTTCACGCCAACTTTCATGAATCTAGATATAACAGACCATGTGCAGGGTGCTAAAACCTATATGGTCATAAGCTAAACGCTACATTTAACCTAAGCCAGTTAAATGTGGAATGTAGGTCACAGTGATATTATTTTGTGACAAGGCCATGGTACTAACTGAGATGTATACAATCATCTACTTTGATGATTAGTGCATAAACAGAGCTTCAGAAAGAAAAAAACTCAAAACACAATATTTAATCAAAGTTAGTGAAGCATGAAATATAGGCCACAGTGACAAACATATGTGATAGGGGTGTAGTACTCATCAAGAATACATCTCGCTGACTTTCATCAATTTAGGTATGACGGTGTATGTACTGAATGTAAAAAAAAACAAACCTAGATGGTAATGAGCTCAACTTTAAAATGTGAAATATAAGTTTTAGTTACCTTCTTTTGTGGTAAGGGTGTTGTATTAATAGAGGTGCATGCAATCACATAGTCACAATAATTCTATTATGAACATAGCTTGAGAAATAAACGTCAACTAAAGAAATAATCGAAGTCAATAAAGCATGAAATATAGGCCACGGTGAAAACATTTGTGACGAGGGTCTAGTAATCATCGAGACGATTCTCCTCACAAAGTTTCATGATTCCAAATATAACAGTATTTACACGGATTGCAACCCAGCCGACCCCCACCCCCAAAAGAAAACAGGAGCTAAGCGCAAAATCTTTACCATGAATATACAACTAATGTACAAGTTTGTATCAATTTAGCCCCTTCAGCGCCTTACTTGTGGGTAGGTGCTATAACACCGAATCCGAACTGTTGCACAGGAAATGGGAAGAAATAATGGTTGAGCAGCAGGAGGGGGTCGACCAACCCCCCCAAAGAGTTGCGACGACTTCCCATCAAGGCCCCATTTTGCAAATCGGGGGCAAAAGCTGCTATTATTAGCCAAGCAACGTTGACTCATTAATTATCCAATGGCCAATACGAGGCTTGTATGTAAGTCTGGTACTATCCATGAAGTGGCTTCGACTTTGAGGGAGACTCCCCCCCCCATCCAGGCCCCCATTGTAAGAATGTTGGTTTTTATCTGTGGCAATGCAGATTTATTAATCTGAGGCTTGTATAAAATAACAAAAGGAAATGACTGCTACCAAGTTGATAGATGTTGAATATCTATTGAATCTTTTATGTCAGCTGACCGATGATCTGTAATTAAATCGTTGTTGTAATAATAATAATGAGTGATTTTGCTCTTACTATGGAATCTCATACAGCTTAATTACCTCTACAAGGAATAGATGCAATTAAGAAATATATTCCAGTCCACTATTCTGTCAAACAGCAGCTACAACAACGCCAGGAAACTCAAGTGGAATTTACAGAAGGTACAGAACAGTTATATAAACCAGTCACAAAAGCCACTAAAGATCTTCTTCCGTTGTTGGAACAAACCTCTAATCAACTGGAAAAATAGCAGAAAGAACTAACAAAAACCCAAAATTTCTCCGAGAGCTTACAGCTGAAATAGCTGCTGTTCAATCACAATTACAGTAAGAAATAGAAGGTGGTGATCAAGCCCGTGCTGAGGTTGGTAAAATAAGGGATCTTGTTGCAACAGAACCAGAACCTGTTAAAAAACCACCTGCCGAATTTACCGAAGAAGGTCGTAAAGCACTTCGAGAAAACCATATAGCGGTTGCTGCAGTAGGATATCTATATCGTATTACTTTGTTAGACTTAAATACTGCCAATGTTCAAAACTGGAATCGTTTTGTGTTTAGAAAGTATCATGGTATAAATCAAATCAGCGGTCAATATAAGGATGAATCTGAAAATTTTGAGAAACAGGTCATTACCTAGAGATATAGTATCGCCCGAATAATCACTATTCAGACCACCGCGCATTAAGAAAAAGAAGCAACCGGAAGTGGCCTTGCCACTCACGATCGACGTCATATAAAACAAGGTGGTAATGTGATCGCTGAATCGCTGGTGATTCAAGATAAACTTTGTCCCAATAACATCATCGCTGATGTTGATCGACTGGAAAATCTGATTGTTGGAAGACGAACCGGCAACAATTCCCACGAAATCATTGATGAAGCAGCTGCTATTTGTCAGCGTTTATTTACTGGTGGCGTCATGGACAGCAGCGTTTATCGGGGACTGATCGATGAAATTACCGACACTGAGTGATCAGTTAGATCGGCGATAACAAAAGAGCACAAAATACACAGTGCCCAACGTGGATCTGAAAATATCAGGGTAATAAATTCACGATTACCGGTTTATTGAGCAATATACGGAGATGGGCTTGGCGATGTTATTGAGGGTTTATTCAGAAGGATAGCCCCAAAAGCCATCCCGACTGCAAAACAATTAGGCATGAAAACCATCCAAGTTGTTCGTGATAAGGGTATTGGAGCTGGTTTTGATGTTGCCAGTAAAGCATTCACGGCGATCAAAGACAGGATCGCAAGTATAATACGACGAAACCCACTGCAGAATGCGAAGCATTCCAATAAAACTGCCCGGCACCGAAGTGATGCCAGCAAGTGTCAGTAAAATAATAAATCAAGCAGCAAATAAGCGGTTGAAAAAATTAGCTGGTGAGCCATCTCTGACAAAACATGCCGCAGCATAGATGAAAAAATATAACTACAACCCTTATAGCGACTAGTGGTCTTGCCCGTCGTCGTCGCTGATACAGCACTTATTGATCACAGTTAGAACATCGTTTTAGATAACAACGAATATAATAAAATGTGTCACCACGTATCTGATCCCGCATTTGACATGGACGCACCAGTACTCAAGGATGAGTCGGTGCGTCATTATTATTGTTTAACAGTGCCAGATAGATCATTGATGGTAGAGAAATCGAAGCATACCTCGATAACGTTGATGTTGCTACGACAATTGTCGGTCTTGCAAGATACTCCGTTGACTATTCACGGTCCGCCGGTCCGTCCGTGATGTTCGCGAAGGACATTACTGACCACCCTGACGATAGGCTGTACATCATGGTACATTTAACACAGGCTAGCCTTGTTGATCCTCAACCAGATAGAATGATACCCCGACCAGGGCCGGGTGGTGTTGTGACACTGCAGAGCGCCAATCCAGAATTCAACCTGCGATTTTCAGCACGACGATCTCAGGTTAACGCTGACGGTGGAATTTCATGTGTAATACCACTGTCATATATTTTCGGATTCTGCAGGCATGTAAGAAAAGTTATCTCTGGAGCAAAATATATGGTTGCACTAGCTCGAAAGGCCACCGACAGCGATGCAATCTGGCGCGCTGAAATTGGTGGGGGTGGTGCTGGTAAAGTAACACTAACACAACTAGCATTATGGATGCCAACGACGACTCCATCAGTGACAGAAGAAGCGCTGTTGTTATCGTTCATAGATAGTGGTGATAAATCAACGCTGTCGTGGCTGACAATGACCACAGACACAGCTCCAGGTACAGGAGGAGCATTTTCATGGCAGATCGCATCACAGCAAGGAATTTCAGCACCGCGACATATCTTCCTGGCATTCTAGCGTGCCACCAGGTATAACGTTCAGACAGCGAACCCAATGTTGTTTGAAAAATTAGCAGTGTCTACGATTTCGCTGAGGATAAATAGACATCAAGAACCATCCGAAGACATAATACTGAAGTTTGACCAAAACAACATTGCACGGGCGTATCATAGTCTGATGAGATTCATGAGGCATGATCAGAATGTCCAATCTGGTTTGCAAATATCTCAGCGGGATTTCTCGACGTTGTATCCAATTTATTACTTTTCAACGGAACGCCTCAATTTGTTCCGACAATCTGTCGTTGACGTGCACGTGCGAGCTACTGTTGGTCCTGAGGTTACAGATCAACCGCTGTTATACTATCGGATAAAACAATGTTGTTTCAAGGCGTTGGTGGACGAATGAGAGTCATCGATGCGCCCGTAGAAAACATGTAAGTATTTTCCTAACATGTCATTAGATCATTCATGATGTTATAATATCATATCATCACGTCAATGTTACTCCGACACCCGGTTAGATTAAAAAGCTGCAATCGGCATCAAAGAAAAATTCTGGGGCAAAAATTTCTCTTAAATCAACGGCGCTGAAAGGCCCAAATAAATTATCGTTGACTGTACTCAGCTCAAACACTACAATGACGCCAATAAATCAAAAACTGGCGTGCAACTTGACCTTTCCGCGAATGCGATCAGCGACACAGCAAAGACCGGCGACACCAAACGCTGATTGCCGTTGCAGCTTCAGCTGTTCAGAAAGCAACAGGGCAGGGTCTAAAGACCTCAAAGAAACGGGATGGAGTCTAAGATTACCAGGAACGTGGTGCGGTCAAGGTTGGAGACTGCCGGGGACGTTTCGTTAAAGTTCTCGCCCGGATTGATCCAGATGAAGTTGTTGTTTTTCAGGATCAGCATGGACGGCTAAAGACGAGCAATATCAAATGGGTCGATATTGTCCTGCGAATTTCAGGTGCTACCAACGATAACGGAAAATATTTATAGGGTCAGTGGGAATATAACACGGGAAATGCACTTGGGGATCAATGAGAAGTTAACATAAATGACATCAAGGTACTGGACACTAGGGAAAAATGACAACAGTATTACAAGTGGCTGACCTCAATCGGGTTGTGAATTATCAACAGTGTTCAAGTTGACCTTAATATGCACTAATAGGAAAGGCTATGTGAAATGTTTATAGGGACAACGGTTGATGTGGACAAAATAACAGAGGTACATAAACAAACAAACAAACGCTTATTCAGTACAAAAGACACAAATTTGTTTTGGAGGCAATGAGTATATCTTTTCGAGGCAAGTAATTGGTCTCTAAAGGACCATTTGGGTTGTTTTTCTTCTATTTCCTCCACTTCTTCCACCATCTCCTCAGTTTTTCTAGTGTTGTTCCTTTCTTTTTCTCTTCTTCAGAGATCCACTCTAGATACCCCTTTGCTCTACACTTTTCGTGCACATTCATCCAATTCTCATTTAGCCTGTGAAAGTCTGCATATTTCTTTATATATATTTTCCTTTCTCTTTCTCGCCAAGGTAACCTTTATCTTTAACACTTCCTCTTCCATCACTTTTTTCACATGGTTCTCTGACATCTTTAAAACATATGCTCCCCAAATCACATTTCTTACTGGTGGGTAAGACCAATCTGTGCAGACCTATATCACCATTCAAAAAATAATCAGACACTGCCATGAAATCTACAGTGTCCTTGAAATGACCTACTCGACAATGTTGAAAGTTGAAGAACCCTTTCATCTTCATCTCTTCCTCCAACCATACCTCTTTGACAAGTTCCCTTGCCACTTGCTTTGCCACTAACTCGAGACTGTCTGGTACCTTCAATAGGCCACTATCGTTTCTAGAACATATTCGACTTCCATCATCCAACGCCAAGTATCTCTCAAATCATTCACAGAGTTCATTATTTTATGAGTTGACGAATCAACGAAGGTAGCCAGACTGCGATTACGATTTGAGATTTTGGTCCCATTCCCCTTAGAGCACTTGCGACTTGTTAATTTCCACATTGTGGGATTTTTAATTGGTCGAGTGGGTAAGAATGGAGCCACTACCCCCTCGCTTTTATGTATGCATGGCATACTTGCAATTGTCATGTGTGGCCGCGTCAAGGTACGACGACGACGAGGGGGACACATACGCCACAGCAGGCGGCTCAGGACATCCTGGGTACTATGGTTTAATAATATCACCTATGAAATTTTGAATTGGCGTCTGTGTTCTTTTCATACAGTGGTAAGCGATTGGCCTGTGATACTTTTTTCAAAGTGGCTTTTTGGGGACGCCGAAACGTTATTGTCTTGTGTGTTGATTTGGGGAGCCTGTGAGTGTTTTTATTGACTTACTTCCGCCTTGTGCGGTGGATGTGATGGTTTTGAGTTAACCATCTTATTAATTAGTTGGGGATGGACTAATTCTTATAAGCTTAGTTGCCACATTGAGCTGCGGGACCTGATGATCCTGGGTTGAGATTACCTTATAGCTTCTATTTGGGGTCTTAATTAGTGTATATGCTATTTATGGTTTCCGGTAGGTGCCACATTGTGTAGCGGGGCCAGATGACTGGGAGTATTAGCTACCTTATATAATCCAATTTGGGGACGAGATTTTTGTTACTAGATGTATACACAGACCAATGGTTATAAGAGTTTTAATAGAAAGAAGGTAGTGACAGTGTTACGTGTAGGCTCGTACAAATGTAACAAAAGAAAAGAGTGAAGTCAACAAGCTTTGTAAATTTTAACAAAATAATTTATTTCCCTAGAAAACAAGGTAAAAATATGAAATAGGACTTACGGTTTGTGAATATAATCCAAATATTAATCCTAGAATTGAAAAATATAAGTCCTATCACTAAACAGTTCCAATTGAATCCAGGTTCGAATCTCGATGACGTTCCAATATGGAAGGCGATGACGTCAGTTGAGGTCGTTGTACTGATGGCAACAATTCCTCGTTGAAACACAATTTATAATGTTCGTTTTAGAATTCCAGAATAAATTTCATAAAGAAAAGCACTTGTGTTGTTTTCTAGAGAATTTAAATTATTAAATCCCCCCAAAAATAGATGAGCTTCAGAACAAGCCGGCATCAACAATAGAAACACTTTGTACCCTCAAGGTGTAAGATACTACTGACTAAAAAAACTCTGAGAATGAGTATTAAAACCCTCAAATTTAGACCACATGGTGGCCCACGTGGTCACCCAGATGAAACAACGCAATAAAAGCGCACAGACGAGAGACACGTACGCCTTGAAAGAACTTAACGAATCTTACTATAAGATTTAATATAAAAAAGTTGTTTACAAATTAGAGCTATCACGCAAGCAGAACATGGCCTTGGTAATAGCCAATCGTTTTCACTCGATGTTTGCAAAGTCTATGAACCAAGGTGAGCTAAAAATAGTGCTTAAGCAACGGTTACATTCTAATCAGGTCAAGTGAATTTTCCGAAAAGAGATTCAAATCCAATGAAAATTATCATTAGAATAAAATGTAATGAAACAAAATTAAAATGAAAAAGAATTTAAAACTAACACACAAGTAATTAAATTATATATACGTAACAACAGTGAGTTCTTGTTTCTAGCTGGTCGGTTGGTTTTACTGCCTGGTTGAGGTTAATGTTCATGTGGTAACATGTGAGGCGGCCGTTACTAGATTTCATTGCCTAGGTCAAATGCATTCATCCACGGTGTGGCGCAGGAGGGGCAGAACCTGCTTTCACAGCCACGTATTTGCATAGTTAATACCAGGCTATATGTAGTAAGATGTTCAGCTTTTCTTACACTTGTTGATTTATTGTGCATGAACCTACCACAAGGTCCTATCGCAGATGTACTCATTGTCTTGTTGTTTTTGAGTTTTGGTTTCCTGATTTAGCTTTAATTGCAAGTATAAGTTTTCTTAATATGTTCTAGTATTGTCTTAGTGTCATATTTTCCCGTGTTTGCCAGTTTCTTTAATGAGTATAATGATGTTAGCGTAGGTGGTTGCCATGTTTTGGTTCTTACTCTGCTCGAGAAATCTGGATAAGTCAATGGTGATTTAGATGATTGCTGTTTCTTTTGGAAGGCTTGTGATATTTTGGGCATATGACACAGGTATTCAGGGCAGTATGGAAAATTAGTGACCCATGGTCGAGTATCCATTATATGTTTTCCAAAACTGTCTGCTATTAGTTTCTCCTATCTTAATTCTGTTTATCATTTTCTGGTCTGTTTGGTGACCAACCTTTGAGGATTTGATGTTCCGTGTGAAATGTTTATGAATGCTGAATAGTTTCTTATCTTTATTACATTTTCCCCATTCTTCTTGCCATTTTCTATTGATTTTGGTCCTAATTTGGCTATAAACTTATTGTACACAGTTAGCGGATTGAGGTCGATTGTTATTTCAGCAAGTTTTCTTTTGTTCTTTGATCTGCCTGTTCATTCACAGTTAGATTTATATGAGACGGGGCCCAATGAATTCAATTGTTTGTTGGTTTTCTTAGATGCTTCTAATACGTTGCATTGCTTCTTGTAGAAAGTTATCTCTACTTGTTGAATTACCTGTTTCAGTGGATCTTAGGACGCTGAGCGAGTCCGTAATGATTAGGTTGTTGCTAGTAGATTGGGTTTTTATCCATTTTAGGGCTTAAAATAGCTCCCAGAATTCTGCCGTATATATTGAGCACCCATTCGGTAGTCGGTCTCCAAGTTGAATGTTTCTAATTGCTGGTGCTGTTCTATTTAACTCTATTGATTTTTATCCATCAGTATAGAGTTTGATATTCATTTCCGATAATTGATTTGATCTCTGCTAATGTCTCTAGTGGTCCAGCCTTAAGGCATGCAGGTTGATCTTAGGGGCTTGGTTTTTCCAGTGTTGGGTCTAGGTATTTGACTGAGTCAGCGTGCAAGGTTTCTAGTTGGTGTTCTTTACATTTATCATGGATGGTTTTCCCTATTGGTTGATTTTGGATTACTTTTCTGCTTAATGGTTTATTGCATTTATAGATTGCGATCTTTGTTGAATGATTATTTGTATGTATGGATATTCCTGAAGCATATCTTAATAAATGTTCTTCTCGCCCAAGATGCAATGGTAGTTCTCCTGTTAGTATTTGCACTTCTTCTTTTGATGTGGGGGTTTTTTTTGTTGTTGTTGTTGTTTGTTTTTTTTTTTTTTTTGTGTTTGTTTTTTTAAAGTTCCCATGCATATTCAGAGGGCATGATATTGGATGTTATCGAGTTTTTGTCAGCAGTATTGGTTTCGCTGAGCAGTAAACTTGACATCCGTAGTTTATTTTTTATCTAATCAGGGATTTGTACAACATGAGTTGTGTATCTAGGTCTGATAATTCCTTTGATGTTTTTGTAGGAGATTTAGGTCGTGGTTACATCTTACTAGCTCTTTGATGAGTGATTTCTAGCTGAACTATAGGGGTATTCTGGAGTAGGAGCATACGGTAGGGTTGTTCCTTTTACTGAATGGGGAAAAAATATTACTACTGTTTTGTTGGTAGATAATTATCTGCCCATTTTTTAAGTTGGTTTGGAGTTCTTTGATGATGTTGTAGCTTTCCTAATTTCCTGGTAGCCAGACTGGCGAACGCTTCCCTTTATATGCCCGAATCACCGACTTGAAGGAAATCATCCCCAACAAATCACATACAAAACATTCATAAAAGATAGTAGAAAACTCTTTTTTCAACGTTTTACAAACCAACACACTATTACAAACAAAACACACTATACTCCATCCTAACACATAATTTTTGAGAATTGAAACCTTTTTAAAGACATGCACAAAAAATTATATACGATCACTAAACATAACAAAACACAAACTATCACGCAAGCTAAGTTATTAAGTGGTCATACTGACACTACTAAACCCTCACTGAAAACACACATTAGAGTAGGGAGATTTATTCTGCAAGGGAAAAAGACACACATGTACACACACCAACACAGTAAGATACTATCAACAATATTTTTGTCGTTTGAGTGATATCTCTTTTCTAGAGATATGGTTGGCCCTGAAAAGGGCCGTTTTTATTTTGCTCCAGTGCACCTGGTTAATGCCCGCCGAGCACCTCACAAACTGTGCCGACTCCAGTAATTCTCCCAAGCCACTGTCAAAGTTGGGGGTGCAGAGAGCGGATGGTCGGCTTCAGTCCCCCTCCCCAATCCTCCGTTTAAGGTACTGTGAAGACTCCTTCCGTCTGAATTCCCCGCTGTGCTTGTGGATGTTGTGGCAGTCTTCGTTGTGGTCGTTACGGCTCCCACTCTTGACGCTCTCTCCAACTCCAGGTCCCAGGTTTCTGCTAGAGGGACAGCGTCCCTTTGTTGTGGGTGTAGGCGTTGTGATGGTGGTGGTGGTGGAGGTTTGACCTCGCGGATCTGCTGCATCATCAGATGGAACAGTACCACTTTTTTCTTTTCCTCCTCTTCTTTCCTCTTTATTTAGCTCGTCCAGTGGGTGACAAGCATAGCTCTTGCAGTTTTTGTATTCTGCTCATTTTGTTAGTGTTGACACGTCAATGATTGGTAGCCAGACTAGCGGAAGCTCTGATTTATATGTCTGAAGACCGGACGTAAAGAAAACACAATTCACACAACCTAACAACATACAAAACACACAAGACCCAAACATGTACTGCGCTGACCTAAAAGAAAAATACTCTCTTCACTTTTACATACGAACATACTATACTACAACATAAACATACAACCATACACCAAGCAAGCCAAACACACACTATCATACAAACAAGGTTATAAAGTGTTTGTAGACACGCCTCTAAACCCTTACGTATGAACACAGACTCACACTAGAGTAGGGAGATGGGGCTTTTGTTAGGGAAACAAACAAACACACACACATACAAATACCGACACACTATCATACAAACAAAAATAGTTATGTCAATTGATTAGTCTCTTTTCTATAGATCTAAGTAGCACTGAAAGGGGCTGTTTTGTTTTTGTTTTGGCAATCTCTTAACGTCATCAAGGACTGCCAAGTCTCAGTGCAGGTTTTCCCACAGAATAAGGCCTGCTTCTGCGGTAGTAGAAGGAGAACTACTTGGTGTCCACTTCACAATCCACAAATCCTCACAATTGCACCTACTACTATTGTTGCTTCTTCTGCTATCTATGTGTCCCAGTCACTTTTCCTAGTTTCGTGGACAATTTCTTTTAAGAGATCTTTTCGCCAGTTTTAACATCCTGACAACCTCTTTTTCTTCTGACTTCTGAATCAGGTTCTGTCTGATACGATGCAAATGCACGTGAGCCTCATTCGACTTGGCTAATTTTGAAGGCATGTTTATATGTTGACGAGTCAACGATGGATAGTCAGATTGGCGACTGCAACGTTTATATTTGCCTCAAGCGCTGACTCTATAGAAAATATCCCTTCCATTTAAATTCTAACTA
This sequence comes from Megalonaias nervosa, assembly GCA_016617855.1. Lineage (NCBI taxonomy): Eukaryota > Metazoa > Mollusca > Bivalvia > Unionida > Unionidae > Megalonaias > Megalonaias nervosa. The sequence goes on along the minus strand of JAECUM010021704.1, from coordinate 443 downwards.
AGACATTACCCAGAGGGATAGTGAGCGGTAAAAGAGCAAATGTTTATAAAGTGTCAATTTAAAAACATTTTTGGTAGTGATCGCTGCTGCTGCGGATGGCCTCTCAAGGATAGTCAGCATAGGGTTGGAATATTTGGCTCGGGAATGTCTTTTTCTCTTTGGTCGAGTTAAAGAAGTCTGATACATTTGTCTCGTTTACCTTGACTCTGCCAAAATGTCAAGTAGCACCGTTACCTCTTGAGTTTCACTGTCCTTCTTCTCTCCTTTGCACTGTCTCTTCTCTTCTTCTTCCTCTCGTTTTCTTCTTTCCTCTTCTTGCTGTTGCTGTTGAATAGCAATGGTTTGTTCTGATTCTTTCTGCTGTTGTAAACATTTCTCCAATTCTTATTTCTGCCTCTATCTAAAATCCTCTACTTGAGATATGGAAGAAGGCGGTGATGGTA
>JAECUM010021703.1:0-23024 GCA_016617855.1 Megalonaias nervosa | reverse complement strand
ATCAGCAAGTTTGAACGACACAACCCTAATATTACAGTTAGTGTATTTGTCTTACACAAAGGCCATCAGCTGATTAGAATATTCACCGCAATGCATGTACGGTTTAATGTTGATCTGCTGTTATTGAGCACCACCGGAAATGTGGACGGCTCAGATGTCTCAGCGGTGCGGTATGGTTTCGTGTGAATATACGATTCTCCATGAACAGTGTACCGGCATAAGAAGCACAAAAGGTTAAAAGTCTCAATGATCCATGCATGTATTTACACCAAACAGCTGCTTAATGGTCATAAATTGTTATTTGGCGGAATCAGTGAAAAAAAAAACACAGCCGACAATTGTACCAGAGCCTGGCAAGAATTTTTCAAAAAAATTTTGAGGTGTGGCGGAAGATGTCCGCGACCAAGACGCGCCTGAAGTTAAATAAAATATACAAGTTGCTGAGGAAGACCTATGGGGGTTTTATTACATTGAACGACTGAGATTCCAAAGTAGTGCCATGGCAAGGACATGGCTGAGGTATTTATTAAATCACTCGAAATTACAGGTAAAAGGATCCGACCTTAAGCATCCGTTGGTCGCGGATATGATTATGAACGTTGATGATATTCGTGAGTTTTTCAGAGCCAGTCATTGCTGGACAAATGAAGATCTCAGATCCACCGATGGAGCTGAAAGTTTCAAAGTTCGCGATTACTCTCACATCACTGGGCGTGTACAGAAGAGCCGCACATATCGCATGGAAATCTACAGCTGAGAATTTACAATGGGAGAACAAATATTCCAGTTCTGCTTCACAAACTGCGCTGGTATAATGGTCATTTGATCGTGCAAAGGGTCGCAACACCATCGAATGCACCAATATATGTCATTCACAACAATGAAAGATACATGACGTTTTGGCTGGGTTTGCTGCAGTTCATAAGCAATCTTGCAGCGAACGTAACGACCGCTTCACAATTACTCTTCTATACGGCGGCACTCGTAAATGAACGTTTAGCCTGCTTGCTCACAAAGATTGTACCCATATGAATACATGAGCGTTGCGGAGAAGTTTGCCGAAATTCAGTTGCCTCCGATTTGTCGCCTTCTATTCGCCGTTGTCCCCCAGTCATTACTGCCAACGACTACACGCATGCGAACGACGTTTGTATCTGCGCATTGAAGTGTTGCTGCATGCCTGATACAGTCATGCGCGTGAACAAGTACGATCCCACACATTAATTCTTATCACCAGCGAATAGCATGGGATGCATTGCTGTCAAAAACCTAGAACTTAGCTGGAACTGTTTACTGACAGGTAAACATTTATTTATTGGCTCATCCATGGCAAAATCGCACAAGCAATCTGTTCATAGACGGATACGACCCTGCCCTCCCAAAGAGTTACCAAGTGCTTTCAGAGAAGAACAATGTCTATGGTTGGGCGATGATTCAGCATAATGTCTATAGGTGAGTTCATATGGATTGATATCGCGGATGTAGACATGCACAAACGCGTACACAAGTACGACAGCAACAGCTACCATGTACACTTTCAAGTTTAACTGGAGGATTGAGACCGTCTGTTCAATATTCATAATGATTATCCGTTGACTCCACAGCTGTGTTGGTGCTCGCGAGTGGCTATCACCATATCAATGTGGAACTGCAGACATTTTCGGGCGCAAGTTTACAACATATCAAGCTTGTCTCGAACCTGCGCAAGAAACTTAATTATGTAGTCAACGTTTGTTTTTTGAAGCTATTTCTGCGTTTGGGGATGTTTGTGCCGCTAGTCCGGTGGGTGCTCGGATTTCGGTAGCGTTCCTGGACGGTGCCGTATAGAAATGAATATGGATCTGCGCACGGTCGCAACTGGCGAGCTTAAGAAAGACCTCTTTAAACTCGTGAATAATGCAGTGTTCGGGAAAACTCTGGTGAACTTGATGAAGATAATTCGCTTGGACTTTGTGCGCGATAGCGAGGAAGACAAACTCAACAGGTGGATTGCGGGACCGGGGTTCTAGTGCCATCCATTGTAAAATTCATAACTTAAGCTGACAAACCGATTTATGTTGCAATGTACGAGTTATACTATGACTCGATTAAGCCGTACACGGACAAGGATTCGTTACATTTCCCGACAAATGTGTTGAACCCAACACTGACTCAACGAAGAAATGAAAGATCTCGGCCTTTGTTCAACAGGAACGCACTTGTCTGTGTAACAGTTCTTAGGCGAAAAAGAGAACGATCGTTTCAGACACCATTCCTTGGAGTAATATATATGGTACTATATGAAAGTCGTGCAGAATATTTTTGCTACGGTTGAAATCGCGTATAGGTGTTTATTTAGAAATTCTCGCGGTGACACAGTGTAGTATTGTTTTTATTATAGTTCTGGGAGACCAATGTGGGAAACATAACCTGTGTTTTCAGTAGCCCACTTTACCTATCCTAATTAAAGCTAACAGATTTGGTGGTATATGTTATAAATTGATTTAACACAAAAATAAAACCGTAGTGCGTTGAATGATGATGCTTATATATTGATTTGACACATAACTGAAACCGTAACCCGTGTATTGATGATCCTTGTGTATTATTTTAGACTAAAACGCTGCTCTATATATCTAAATGAAGGATCGGTATGGTATAATAATGGACTTATTTGCTAACTTAGAGAAATTTGTGGGACCACATCAAATCAAATAGCAAATTGGTATTCTTTGCTGATCACAATGGGCGGCTTTGAGCTTGCCAAGGTCCTTGGCATTTGTCTGTTTGGATCGTCTGTAGACGTGGCTAGGAACAAAAGCTTTACTTACCCTACGTCAAAGGAACGCCTGGACCACTTTGGTTTCTATGCAGAGATCGCTATCGAACTAGAACGATCCAGACGCATACTAGAAAAAAATAATAAACTTGGCAGCAAAGAGTCTTTGTACGATTTTGTCAAGACCATTATGGATGGCACAAAGTTTTAGACACTGGTGACATCAGATAGATTTATGACAGTGAATGTTCTCAACGGAAAAATGAATGTGATTGTGTAATAAAGATTATAAATCAAAATGCCTAAGCAACGTGGTCGACAAAGCAAAAAGACTGGACGAAAAACCACTTCAGGGGGTTCCATTGCCAGTGCGATAATCCTATTCGTCAAAATATTTGCACCTAATTTAATAAGCTCTATATTGCTTCCACTGGGTATTTCAGCATCTTCTGGAGCTGTCACTAGAGTAACACAAAAAGCTGTAACGGGAAACGGTGTTGCTCGCCGTCAAAAATGTGCTCTTGTCACATCATCTCCTGGATATTCCAGCCGTGGATATGCTAACAGAAGACGTAAAAAATAATTGCATCTGATGTAATATACAGTAAAACAATAATGTCTTATGCACCAGTAGGATTAATGCTGTCGGCACAGCAGAAAAAAATATTACTACGGCGGCTAAACATAAGAGACCGATATCGATTAAACTTAGCTCGTTAGAATTAACAGGTCCTGATAAACTTAAGCTGACTAACAGGCAGGCCACATCTGTGATGAAGCAGACCGCTGCTAATAAGGGACTCATGCTCAAATTGTATGCGTCTCAAATTTCAAAACAAGGAGGTTTTATAGCACCATTGGTAGCAGGTCTCGCTGGAAATCTTCCAGGATTGCTCGACATTGGAAGAGGACTTCAACTTCCTGGAACTACACGTGCCAATAGACTTAACCGGAAAGGTATTTCTAGGGGACGACTTGCTCGAAAGAAAAAAAAAGAAATTAGCACTGTCGACTGCGCCGGAGACTTTAAGGTCTCTCCAGTTCACAACACAGTTGTGGACAGCGCTGGAGACTACAGAGTCTCCCCTGTTCAACTTTGACATCGAGTGAGAGTTATCACCAAGCGTTAGGAATTTCAGAGGTGTATTTTCTAAGGATCATCTGCCAGGTCAGATAAACCATTGCGAGAGCTGCCTGATGAATCTTCAAACTTATTATGATGGATCAGGAACTCACTGGGTGGCACTATATAATGATCCACAGCAGCGCGAAGTCGAATACTTTGATTCCTTTGGTTTACCTCCCCCAGATGAGGTGAAACAATACTTAAAATCCTCTGGGCAGCGTGGTGTTGTGTATAATTCCTTACAGCTTCAGGATGTGAATTACAACACCTGTGGTTAGTACTGCATATTTTTTATATCAAGCAGACATACAGCAGAACAACACCTTTGGAAGTTGTCTTGCAACTACTAAAGTGATCTTACAGCTTTATCGTCGTGGATCGCGTTAAAGTTCTTCTTTTTTTGGATATGTAAATTATAATACATTACAATCATGTACAATCATGAACTCGTGGTGTCTCAAGTGTAAAGCTAGAACGGGTAGTAAAAACCCATCAGAGGTGGTCAAGTCGTTCTGCGAGATATGTGGCGCCATGAAATCGCAGATTTGGCTGGTCGTGAGGCAATCGAGTTGTCGACAATGCAGCTGTGAACCACAACGTGGCCGACGACACAGCTTGGAGCCACAACGTGGCCGGCGACGGAGATGCCAACTTAATATACCTTTTCTGTATAAAATTGCATCACTGTTATTACAGATATTGCGATGTAGACACGACCTGCGAAGACCTTCGAATAGAACGAAATCTGTGTGTGGGAGATTGCAAACAATGTGGTGAGCGCCAGATTATAGTTGGTGCTGTTGATATCCATAAACGTGTCGGAAAACTTCCAAGACCACGCGGAGGAGGGACATTACCAGGACATCAATATTACAGGACCATGATATCCGCCAAAAAAACAACTCGATGAAAACGATCAAACCTCTGACCGGTTAGGTACCTTATAACGATGTGGACGCGATTGCAATGCAGCACGGTATCTGTTATGGAGATCATCCAGACCGTGGTCTGATACGTGGGATCATGTGAACTAAACATTAGCTGGGCGTTGGCATCAAAATGCATCGTGTTAAGACACCCCGCGTGAAATTTGCTTTCAAGCATTTTCCACGTCGCAGAGTCATTACTGTGACGGTAGATGATATATGGTCTGCAGATCTTGTCGATATGAGAGATTACAGAATATACAGCGATCATTTCATGTATCTGCTGACGGTCATCGATGTGTTTAGCAAGCACACATGGGTCATTTCTCTGAAAAACTAAAAAGGAAATTCTGTTTTTGAGGCGTTGGACAGCATTGTGGGTCCACGCAAACCAAGAAAAGTATGGGTCGATCATGGTAGTGAATTCTAGATCAAAGAAGTTTTAGACTGGCTTCAAAAAAATAAGATCGACATGTACTTCACACAAGATCAAGTCAAAGCTTCTGTCGTGGAGCGGTTTAACAGGACTCTAAAACATCGCATGTGGAAAAGATTCACCAGCGATAACACCAACCGATACTTAGATTTTTATACCAGAGATCGTTCACCAATATGATCAAGCATGGCATCGCAGCATTAAAACATTTTCAGCAGAAGCCTCTTCGGCAACGCAACAGTGTTATCATGACCAAAAATAGGAAGTCACAGACGCCTTACTTTTTAGCTATAAATTTAAGGTAGGTGACCGCGCAAGAATCAGCAGAATAAAAGCACATTTGGTGGTGCTGACATCCCATGGTCAGGCCATAACGCCAAATGCGCACTTGGCGTCTCATGGATGCTCAGCGCATCGGAAATAATTTTATCATACGATGCTGACACCTTTTTACCAGAAACTGGTTTATACATTACTACATGCTCTAGAAGTCCCATCACCTCAAAAATACGCTTAAACACATAATCAAATTTAATACATTTATGACGTTCTGGAAGCGAAACTCTCGCGACCAGGTTAAGCAACTGATAAAAACGGATTTCACTGTGATGCTGATAGATTAAATCGATTTAATTTATTTTGGATATCGTACTGCTGCTTATATCTCAGCGCTGAACTCTGATGACTGTGACATCGTCTCCTCCATTGATCATCCTCATACTCATCTATGTCCACCTCAGAAAATATCATCTCTGGGTTATAACTCAAATCGTTATTAACAAAAGGCACAGCCTCATCAAAACGATTCACTTTATCCTCATAGTCACCATTCACTGACGACGGTGACGACAACAACAGAGAAGGGAGCGACTCTGATGACCACAATTCTATCTATAGTCGTGGACGAAGAGACGACGTCTCTGGAAGAGATGTTTTATCAACCATCATTTATACTTATAAACCTTTAACACAATCACTCACACTGGTCCAGAAACCCAATTTTTACTGCTTTTCGTCGCCTGGTCCAAAACTCCCAATTTTTACCCTATGCCCATTTTTACTGCTTTCGTCACCTATTCCAGAACCCCATTTTTACCCTATCCCATTTTTACTGCGTTTGGCCACATAAACAGAAAACCAATTTTTCTGCGTTTGAGTGACCCCCCTTAATATACTACTATCAGAAACCACAAAAACTGCTATTATGACACTACTTGTTAATTGTTCATGATATTTATATTTCTTTTTGTTTTTTCTCGACTTTTGTTGTCTGTAAATCCGCCACCACAGGGTTTCTTATTTGTGCTTGGAGTTGGTGATTTTCCATTTCCACCACCAACAATCTCGGACTCGGCCTTGTTAATTATTTCATATTTGATAGCCACCGAACACAGTTTACTAATTGTATTGAGTTCTGAATAAACACGTAACCGTATCAAAAATAATCAGCTAGCACCACCAGAGGCCCGCGGTTACTATTGACATAGCCCCAACAATAATTTTGACAGGCGCACTTATGAGGGTTGCAGTTAACATGATGCCTGCAATACCAAGACCAACAGTTGTTGCCGAAGCAGGCCTGTAAATAGCTTCTACAACCAAAAATACACATTTGTATTTCACGGCCAGCTCGGTTCTCATGGTGATTTGGTGTTTTGATTTTGCAGTTGTTGTTCCTTTTCGATTATTTATTCACGTGGATGACATTGAGGGCCTATCATAGTTCTTCTATTAGTAACATAATCACGTAGTACAAATGCACGACAGGCAGATCCTGTCCAGATTCATCATGTCCATGTACAATAGACACACGCACTTCTAACCAAGAACCCTCTTTTACACAACTGTCGTACAAACATAACAATCTCAGCATGAATAATATTTGTTTTCAACAATTCTACATTCTTGGGCCAACCAATAGGTTCATTTAGAAATATACTGGTTGCACCCGTGTCAGGTGTATTAAACGAACGCTCTCGCTTTCGCCCAATAACTGTTACCCGAACAAGTGCGTCCTTGATGAATAACAATCGACATCTTTCTTTTCTCAGTTGAGTCAATGTTGGATTTACATATTGTTTCGAAAAGCTAACCGGGGTAGACACGGCGTTGAATTCCACTTCGTTGTTATAGAAATGTGCAGGAGTGACTTCATGTGTGGTGGTGCATTCAACGATTGGGCGTTTTCATGCACTAAAGATACAACATCAAGTGACCTCTAGTTGATATTAGCACATTAGTGTGGTCCCAATTATAAATTTCTATTTGACTCTTAACAAGATTATAATACAGTGCATACCAGGGTTTTTAGCACCACTCTGATGCGAATATTCGTCAAGTGGAACAAAATTCGCATCAATGATAGCGTTCTCTGTCAATCGGTTTAACACCCTGTCGGTAAAATTCAGCAACCTCATCACCGCAGTCAGAGACCATCATTTACCCGAGAGGAAATTGGTTAAATACTTCAAAATTGGATTCAATCTTTAGCTATCAATGATTGCAAGACGTATATCAGCTTTTTACGAATTACTACCTGTTTGCCAGGCTGATTGCTGATTGATATTGTTATTTGATCCCACTCACTATAATAACCGAATATCATAAATAAATACAAACCTGGACTTGCGCGTTGATCATTTGTGAGATTTATCAAAGACGCCCAAGTCAGTAAAAACAATTCGACCATTTATTGTGCATTAATTTTTTTTTTTTTTTTTTTTTTTTTTTTTTTTTTCTTTTTAAAGAGTGTTGTGTATTTATAAACGAATGTACTACACATGCTGATGGTGGAACATTTATGATTTGTTCATCCTTGTATTGTTTTGCTGCAGAAGCAACATCGCCAACATACTCTTTGATAAACGCAAACGACCTATCAGTCTTTGATTCCTCCGAGTTCACTAATCACGGCAAAATTTGTTTGCAAGGGCACCTCTCAACCTGATAAGAATATCTTGAATGTCAGCGTTTTATGTTTGCAGTTTACCAGTTCGATCTTGATAAATCACAAGCTCACCAACGTCAACATCAATAACCCGACTAGTAAACTTGATTAATTCCGCGTTGGTGGCATACCTGTTCCGATCCAGATCAGCACCGCGTCTACTTGAGTAACGTTCGTAAATATCAATTGACATTTGGATATAATAGTAAACGTAATTTAATGTAAACTCAGTGATTCTTTCTAGAGTTGAACGCTTTTGTGCGTGCAATGCTTCAACAACAAGATAATTCCATATGAGGACGTCCAACAGAGTTTGTATTGGTATTGTCGAAAAAAAATAATGGAAGACGACTATGTTCCTGTCTGGTTAAATAATCAACAACAACTTCAAGTTGTGGTGCATGTCCATATTAGTCGAAATACAGTAAATGATTAAGTACCACCGCATATACAAGCCAAAGAATGTCAAGCCCTGTTGTCAAATCCAGATTAACAATGCGTGGCACCTGCAATGCAAGTTCGTTTCACATTAAGACACCACAAAAAATGCTTGAATGAGTAAATCAAGATTGGTTAATGGACCTGTATCCTTTTGCGTAATAGAAGTCCTCTGCCTGATGGTATTTTGCGACATTTTCCTGGTAATCATAGGCCTTTACTTTTTTTATTCGTTTGCGATCTCCAGATCTCTATACGTTCACCAACCGCCCATTCAAAGCCATTCCTGATGCCGCTCCAAAAACCACTAACAGAGCGATATTTGCAAAAGTAGGAGCCGCTGCTGCTAACAACGCTGAATCGCTGCAAAGGATGAAAATACTCCACGTGTCTTTTTTGCAATTTTAACACCACTGGTTTTGATAAATTTAATGTCACTGAGGTTTAATTTCATTTGGCTACATTAAGCAGATTAAACTGAGTTTTGGTCAACCACAAAAGGACATTTCCAGTTAATTTGTTGCAGAAAGCTTCAATATAACCCCACAATCGTTTTTTATTGCGTTTCTTTTATTTTTCCCATTTGATTTTCACTAAGGCCGACCTTCAGTTTATAATATGACATTATTATTTAAAGACCTAACAGGTTCAATTAGTAGCTTTCTACAGGAGAATCAAGGACCCTCCTTCGACAAGCAACGCCCTGCAAAAAAGAATCATTTCAGAAAGAATCACAGAATAACATCGATAGCCACCACCAGCGTTACCTACACGTGCATGAAAATACATGTTGACAACGGCTTGCCCGAACAACTCCAGATGTTCCAGTGAAAAGTAATAAATCGGGTACAAAGTAATAAAGTCATGTTGCGAAGTTTACAAACCAGTGTCAACGTTTTGATGTCGGTCAATATACGACCACAAATTGTAATATGCAATTTACAAGGTTCCTGATCATTTAACTGCAAAGAAACCTCAGTCACTTCTAAGTTGTCAGATATCATCTCACTCTGGGTTTGGATATTATCTCAATTTATAGTTTGAAACGCCACTAACATATGTTTTAGTGCAGTAAGACCATGTGAAGCATTTATATGCTATGAAAACTGCCCTGAATAGTTCCAGACTGAATAAACGACAACAAAGCGGCCTCAGTAGTCAATGTTAATGTATCTCATAGAACTCTACATTTAGTGGAACCTGCACCAAGTCAAACTGCATCGTTGGCATTGCTCTTACGGGTTAATATTCCTGTATGTTTGGCCCCAGAACAGCGTTGCGAACATTCTACAAAACTCTAATATATGACTGAGGGGGAATTAGGCACGAACATTGTTGATCATCAGCTGACTGCACAATCACGTACAATCGATCATATGTTAACCATCTCGAAATCATATTTAATAACAGCTGAGTTTTTCCTGATCCAGCAGGACCAATGATTAATTCGCAAACTGAGTTGGGCACACGAAATTGGTTCCATTGGAACTATACTTGGGTAGTTTAGGTGCTGCTTGATTGGATAAATCAATCACGTTGAATTTCCTTTTTCTTGATAACATCGAATAAAAATACAATAACTCAATTATTTCTTCATATTCTGTGCGATGTCGCATGAAATCTCGTACTGCAATCAACAAAATATTTCTTTTCTTTGTGCTTGTTATATTGTCTTCGAATAATTTATTGAAATTCTTGATCCAGACATAATGTCCTTTATAGCACAGTATGTTTACAGTGTTTTATGACGCTTTTTTACTTACATATCTCAGGTAAATACAGGCACCGTCAACACCAAACATATTAATGCTGAAGCTGCTTTGTTTTTCGAACTTTTGAATTTGATGTTCAGCAACATGAAAATTGATTCCGCTAAGATCAAGTTTGTTAACATGTTTAATATAATTCGACAACCTATCAACATGGTCCTTTGCAGGAAATAACGCTGAGAGCAATGTCCACTAAAAGCACAGATCGTCTTTATTTTTAATGTTGATGCAGCATTTAGAGTTTTTAATTCTATCAGGAAGCTCACCAAACAAACTACTCCTCAGTGGACTAAACTTCATAGTATGAAGTAAACTTCTGTTATTGTCAGAAATCTCCAACCTGAACCTGATGTTGTATATTAGTCAATATTCTTCCAGATCTCCTGGAAATCTGACAACGATTTTAAATAGTTCCTACTAACATCTTTCTCGAATTTCCTGTAATAAAAGAATCAGATAGTTCTTCATCAGAAGTGCCATTATCACCAGTGTGAAGTTTAGTCAACAGAACATAACCTTTAGTCCTTTGTGCTTCCTAATCTCACTTTGCACAGTTTGCAGCAGCAGGTGATATACATCCGTAGCAGAGAAAACTTAAGATAAAATGTGATGGTCATTTTCAAAGTTTCAGCTGCTGTCAAATCCTGCAAATGCTGTTGCAATTTTTTCTGCTTTCATTAAGCTTCTTTCCACAATATCGCTCAATCGCAACATCTGTACTGTAAGGCTGATTGTTTCTCTAATTAAGTAAATGTCAATTAGAGATTTAAAATGCTTATAGTATAATGAGCGAAAAATAATTCTCAGCGATCTTAAGCCATCTGTCAGAGAGCAAGAAATATTTTGGCCACATATTAAATATGATTGTTATGCTGGAAACATGTTAGGTGTTGTGACTAATCTTAAAGCTGGTTTTTCATTTGGTTTCTAACGTCAGCGGGACATAAGATAAGGGTAAGAGGAACAAATTATACAGAGTATACTGAAATGTTTTTATATGATTTAATTTGGACTTTGTTTTGCGATGAGATTTGAAAAGAGTCTTGTGTTTATCATGTAAACGGAATCGCTACTGATAATAATATTGCAAATCTTGATCTACAAGATGACTTTCAACCACAACCCGTTTATGATCAATCCAGTGACAGAGGTTTGATCCGACACATTAAAACAAAGAAGGTTGTTGGAAATCTTAATAATGATAGTAACTTGCAAGTGATGGTTCGTGAAACTAATACTGACTGGATCTGTTATAAAGCACACTGATTTGTGTGGGAAGTTTTGCACGGATCTATTCCGAAAGGCTTAGTTTAGATTATATAAACAGCATCGGAACCGACAATCGCGTAGAAAATTTAGATCTTGTCACTCCGAAAGAAAACATACGACGCGGAAGAGGAGGAGGTGTTAATTTTAAACAACTTGCAAATCCCGTCTTTTCTACTAATACGAAAACCAAATTAAGAATAAGATTTCCTTCAATCTCAGCAGCAGCAAATCATTTTAATATTTACCCACAATCAGTCAAAGACGTCAGAATCCTCTTTCATTATTGCGACTCTTAACTTAGATACGGTCTTAGAATCCGAATTAATTCTGTATTTTTGATACAATAATGAGCGCACATCATTATTGCATTCCTATCATACTGAACACCAATTCTGTCCTGCAATTTATTTCATCAGCTGTTAACAACAGATTATTTTTCTTCTTTGGCAATAACAAGATTAGCACTAACCGGAACAGTGACTCTAGTTCTGAAACATTGTCTTAACACCTTCTTCCAGTTGCTCTAAATTTAGGAAGTCTACTCTAGCGTGGTATCTTATTACTGTAATTTTATTACCACATTCAGATAAAAGTTAATATTATGATGTCATTGCGGAAGCTAATATCTGATCTTAATATATTTCTGAGCATCCCGCTAGCTTGAAAGAAATACAAGCAAAATTTGATCTTAAAACTTATCTTTCTCCTGAAGAAGAAGAAGAAGAACCAGAAGAAGGTAGAGTCCTTGACAATTTTACTAAAACAGTTCCTGATAATCGACAGAATTATAGCAGGTCAACAACAGGAAGATATAATGCTAAATATCATCTTGCTAAAATGATTAAGAAGTTTGGTTTTACTATTGGTGAGCATCAGCAGTTTTCGAACATGCTTAGACCTTTTATGAACATTAGAATACCAGGTCGACAAAAAAAAATCAAGTTTGATTTTATATTTGCTAAAATTCTGAACTTGATGCGACAGTGCAAGTACTTGGAGAGCTTATCTCTCACAGCAGAAAGGAAACAGTATCTAATATCATTATGTAAACCTGTCAAGTGTGTAAGTGTGTTATGATAAAATATGGGAAGATTTATGCTGTTCTTATTAGCCAGCTGGCAGGTCGCTAGTGACCAACCAATTGATTAAAAATCTTTAATAAAGTTGGTTGGTACCCAACTGTTAAAACTATCGTTGTAGCCATGCCAAGTGACTAAACTCTTTTTATCTTTTGTTTTTATTACTCGCTCAGCATCTTCTCCTGACAAATCTTTTAGCTTGTACGTTACTGATATTGTTGTTAGAACTTTATCAACAACAAATACTTCTTCAGACGTTTTCTTTACTAATGAGATTCTAACCTTATCACCTTTCTTAAACTTTTGTCTGCGGTGCATTTTCTCGTTCGCCAACATTGGATTTGTAACAGCAGGTGCCATACATAATGTCCTATGTTTCGTGTTATTGTACCCTGATACAGTCCTCTGCAAATTATCAACATATCTGTTAGTATTTTTGGTTGTAAAATGCTTATAGATCTTTTCTTTGATCTTGCGATTAAACCGCTCGACAACAACACTCTTTCCCTCATTTCCTGTCGCGTATTTTTCAATATTATTCTGTTCTAGAAAATTTTCAAATTGTCTACTAAAAAACTCTGCATCATTGTCATTCTAAATATTATTAGGTTTTCTTTCTGTTATTGCTATATCATGCAGTGCATTTTTCCTGTTTTGTCAACAACAGGCACACTGAAAGCGTATTTACTAAAAACATTAACAATGTTGACCAGGTATCGTATGTTATCATTATCCTGAGCAACATTCGACATAAAGGTAAGATCTCTTGCCCAAGTATAATAAACGGCGTTTCTTCTGAGAATTTTTTTTACAGTCGATGTAATTGCGACGCTAGCGTCAGGGACGCCTGATAAGTTCCGAGTCCTAATTTACATTTTGGTCCAATAATACCCTGCACAAGCCTTCGATCAGAACTTCTCGAAGTCCACGTGGTTTCACATCTTTTAGTTTGTCAAGCATCTTTCCATCACATAATGGTTTATCGTCTTTGTAATCGCGATAACAGATGTCGTGTCTCATAGTAATTGCATCAGCCTAATTATAAGGTTCTTGTCCTGGTAGCGGATTATCATTTTCATCAAGCTGTTGATCAAGTGGATTTCAAGCTCCTGTGTACCTATCTCCTGGCAATGTCCAACCTCCTTTAGGTTTTGGAAATTTGCCAATAAGTTTATGAATATCTAAACCTGATCCAATAACAGCCCGACGATTACAACGTTGACAGTATGTTACTATTTTGTCATCTTCTATACAAATATCTCTATCTGAATCACAGTCGCAGTGGTGCATTTATTTTGTTTGACGTGATAAAATTTAATTGTTAATTAGAATAATTCTGTCTGGGCCGGAGGCGCAAGCGCCATCGACCTCACCGCCGGCTTCTTCTGTTTGCTGTTCTTCCAGAAACATACTCTTTTTTCTGCCATAAACAACACCATAATTCTATTATTATTAGTTGTGTTGGTCATCTCATCTGTATTTTCTGTCTTGTTTCTGCACTTGTGGCAATACGTCGTCATTGTTATATTTGAGTCTTTGATAAAATTTATGACATATCTTTTCATTGTCAGCACTTGGTTTGGGTGTGAATTGCATAATAAATCTTAAAAAATGGTTAGGCTCATGGCTAACTTTGGATCGCATCTTGTCCATTTGTCTGATAAACATAATGCAATAATAACCATAGGCTGCAATTCCAAATGGCTGAAGCTGAATAGAAGAATAATTTATTTTTTCTGTATTTTTTTTCCGATGACGGTCTGCTAGCGAACTGCACATACTGCTTAATATCACTTGGAAAAAAGCCAAACGAATCAAAATAATTGTTGTCGTAAAGTGCTAGCCAATGCGTACCTGAACCGTCATTAAAGTTTTGAATATTTATAACACAACTTGTGTGATGCTTTCCATCCCATGGCCTCGCTAGCTCATCTTTAGGAAAAACTCCAATAAATCCTTTCAGTCCATTCATCTGGTCAGCAATCTCAAAATTACTAAGAGGCGATGATGCTAACATTTTGTCCCTGGAAGCTTCATCCCTCTTACCTGAGACGCTCGAATCCTGCTTGCACTTGGAAGTTGCAGGACATGTCCTATTCCTAGCAGATTTGGAAGTAGAATTCCGGCTACTTCTGCTAGCAGTGATTCTATGAATCCTCTCTGTTTCTCTTGTCGAGTCGATTTCGACTTTTTGTTTTTTTGACTTACCAGTCGCTTTCTTCTTTGGCATTATTTATCTTTTCATCAGACAAAATTACATTGTTTGTTTGATGCCACAGCCGAAACACTCGCGTTCTACCATTTTCTTTTGTCGCACCTGAAACAGCGCCTGATGATGCAGCAAGACCTAGTGTTCCAAGCACTGGAAGTATCTTTGATACTATTGTACTTGCGATAGTTGCTAGTGCAGGCCCTAGTAAACCACCCGGATCGGTTGCGATCTGGACATTGCAGTAACTTGTGCTGCCAACAAATTTTAGAATTAATTTTGTTAATTTGTGTTGGTGTTAATAGTAATGTTGCTGAGATACGAGTATCTCGCGAGGTCCCGAAATCAATCTTAATTGAAATCGCTTGTCGTTTTACAAAAGCTTGTTTCGTTAGATAAAATTTGCTAGACGCCACTCACACTTTAATGCTCATTCTACCTTTTACAGCATCAAGTGTCAAGATTCTATCAGATGTTATTAGTGCATACGCGTTATGTCATTGGTAGTGAACAACACCGGGAGCTGCTTCTAATGTCCATGTGACTTCTATATCAGCCGTTAACACAATAGCTCGTTCGGAATGTTTTAATACATCAAAGTGAAAGATTGAATAAAGTGTTCAAAACTCTTCGACTGAAATCTGAGATCCATTATCAGCGTCCTGGTACTTTGCATTGCCTCCATCGGCATCATGTACGCAAAAGATACGTCCTGATTTGGGCCAACTGTAAAATTGCATTAGATAGCTCGTTCTGGTTACTGTTTAGAATTTATTTTAACAAATATTCGCCTACCGCTCAGGTTATCAAAACCAGCATTGATTATTATGTCTGTTCTGCCGCTAAAATACAATAAATATGTGACGTGGTAGCTGTGCGCTCGACGCTGTTGTTACTCGCCAGGTGTTTTCGATTGAATTCGGTACTGCAATCTGATCAGTCTTATTTTGTTCGAAATATATTCATCGGTTGTGAGCAGCTAACATTGTTTCGAGTTAGACTGACTTCGTAACCGACCCCACGACTCGTGGCATCCATAATGCAAGTCGTGAAATTACGAACTGGCCATCAGCAACATCAGCGGCTCTCATCAAACATTCTTTCTGATCTGCTAGGTCAAGAATAAGAGTGTGTTTGATGCCGCGATATACCTTGTTATAGTCTCTACAACATTCAAATATTGTACTTAAAGGAAGTATCATTGTAACTTGGTTTGAACTAGCTGTCGTCGTTTAGAGGAGTAACCTTCGTTGTACGATCGAGCGTTGATCATTGGAACAATAGACTGAGCTTTTGCTAGCATAGCATCTGTGTCAGCTGCTGCACCTGGTCGGATAATTCCAATCGCATTACAAACAGTTTTTAGCGCGTTTCTAGTATTTCCTTCTGCATTATCAGCTGCAGGAGCTGTTACATACTGAGTATGAAGCGGTGCTAAAAATGCATTAATATTAGTACGAGTCCCGGCGGGGTCACCACCAGTAGCTGGTGCTATAGCAAGTCTCAGTAAATCAGTTGCAGTTCAGAGTCCCGTATCCTTGAACCACATCATATTCATTGCTATGTTCCTCGAACACTCTTCGTTGAACGACATTATATTAAGATTTGTACTTGCAACTGACAAGTGCATGGAAATATCTTTAACAGTTTGATAGGCAAGTTGATATTAAGCGTTTCTGAACAAAGTCCAGCCGTTACTAATAGCACAATTTCAACGCCAGAAGCAAGATCGACACCTGCAGCTGTTTGTATTCTACCTCTCACATCGAGAGCAGCTTTAAACGGCGGCAGAAACATGTCTTCATCGCGTGTATTAAACGTACGCTGGCCCATGTTATTAGGTTCGTTTGATGTCGAGTTTTGGTCTGGCTCGTAAGACTAATTTTTGAACAATTTCTTCGCCTTTCGGAGATAACGATTTAATTGTTGTTGTTATCATAGCTCGTGCTGTTTCTGACGTTGGCGCGATTTCAGAAATAACCTGATTTGTCGTTTGTTGAGAAGCGGGTGGTACACTTTTAATCTTGGCGATCTTTTGTCCGGCAACTGTTCTTGCTGCAGGTGCGGTTCCTGTTGCAAATGCTCTTGATGCGTCCATTGCGATTGGCACTTCTTTATGCGTTATGCCGGGTATATTTTAAAATATCTTTGAGAAAATGTTTCCAAAGAAGCCTCCTACTATCTCTTGTCAATACATTTATCGTTGCTTCATTCTTTATCAGAATCGTTAGATAAATTTTTGGATCGTGGGGAGCAAGCTCACCTGCGAGCACCCTTCGATTTCAAGTGCAGGTAGTACGTTACAATTGCGTTATTAAGGTCAAGCTGACAACCCGTTTGGTCGGTCAGTGTCATATTAATAGCTGAAATCTGACCTTTAACGCTAATCGGATAATATACAATCAGTCTCTATTAACCTGCATTAACAAGCCTGGCGGAACGTCAAGAATAAAACTATAAATCGTCTGTCCTCTGCTTCCTCGTGCTGTGTAGGAGCCCATCGCAATTGAATAATTTATCAAAATTGTGTTCGCGTCTGTGATATTGACAGGAGACTCACCCTTGTATGAGATTGCCGCAACAGCTACAGAGCCGTACTGCTGTTTATTAAATCCAAGTAACGGTCCGATAATGTTGTTCTTGCTAAAAATCAACAAGCATAATATTTGTAACGTGATCTTTGCTCGCAGTGTGTTATAGTTTGAAGCCAGCTCAAAATTATCAGCTGTACCGCCGTTTTCTGTTATTAGAGATTTTATAATCTTGTTTCAGTCTGCCATGTTGTAAGCAAATTTGCGGTATCCTAACAGAAGTCCAAGTTCCAGATTTTATCAACAATCGTGTATTGACACGAACATTTTGGATTAAGATGCAACTTCCTAATGCAATTGTCATATGGAAGTTTCAGCTGCGAGGTCAAGCAGCACATGGAGCGGGACGTATTTACAACTGGCGATTAAAGGATCTAATGACAATGCTAATTTTTCAACATTATATAATGCTGTTGGAGTTTACATCGGATCAGTTGTGCAAGAATTTACACTTGGCACAGCAGCAACATTAAATAAGTACAAGTAGTTCAGAATCTCTTGCACAGATGCTGTACCATTCAATCCTGGTCTAACGACTTTTCAAATATTCTCGTTGGACGATTTAGTGTAAACAGTAAAATAAAGATGAGCGATATAGTTGACATTTGCATGATGTTGTTTTTAATCGTGATTATTTCCGATATATAGCTCCGGAAAGAGTAACGTTTCCATCAGTTCAGGCAAAAGCAGTTGCTGATCTGCACAGTCTAAAACACGACGACAAAATACAAAACTCTTTCAGAAAAATGGTTCAATTTTCAGTCGGTTCGCGCAATGAGAGCTGAGCAAATGAGAGAAATGTTAGATCGGTATGATGTATTTTTGTTAATTAATGCTGGAATAAAGATAAAGCTGAAATGGAAAAACAAATAGAGGGACTTCTTCATAACACTATACCTTAGTTTAGTTTGCTGACACAACAAAAGATGCTCAACATAAAAATGATATGGATTGCATAGGCGCACTAGACGATAAAAAGAAGTTTGTATTAAGTAAAAATCCTAAGCTTCGTGAGAATTTTGCTGAACGACGATTGCACAGAGAACTCGTACAAGATTATAATGATGTTGAAATTGTTCTGGCAGTAAACGGTAAAACATCCAATGCTGATGCGTTAACAACAGCTTATGTTATACTTTTGTCATTGCTAGCACCTGACTAAGGGTTTCTTATAACGATGCTGAAATTTTTACTGCATTATATGCGATTTAAAAATATCGAAACACAAGTAGCAGCTGTAACACAAGGAAAAAACAATATCTTTCATAAAGATCTTGATAACGCTGAAGTAAAGAAAAAATAATGTGGCCTCTTGAAGTTGATTTAGTAGAACATCTCAAAAGACAAGGCTGAATCAGAAGCTAGGAAAATATTAACAAAATTAGAATACACGAAAATGAAAGCAAAGGTAGCAAAAATCTTAGACCAACATTCGTGACCTTTGCTGGTTTTCTAATTTTATTTTTTTAAAAAATCGTTCATTATAACTGAGACGTTATCTTCTAGAAAAAAAAGATGAGAAAGATGTTTTGTTATCCTTGGGGGGGGGGGGTCATAAATCTTTGGCAAAGGTAGCGAATGTTGGTCTGACGAGAAAATTGTCAATGGTCTTCCCAGTATCTCTTACTACTGTAAAAGTAAAAACAGTTATTGAGAATACAGGTTACGTTTCCAATATTGGTCGTGCAGAGCTTTTCTGAAATTACAATTTTGATGTATGCTCATAGAGGCGTCATGATCTCCTAAAGAATGAGATGATCGTCTCCGCTCTCAAGTTACTTGAAAAAAGTGAGTCGAGACCATAGTGAAACGGTGCCTGTAATTTCATAACCCCTTTTAGGTTACAATCGTGCTCAATATTAAATTTACATCCTAACATAGTGGAAATTACGAATTCCTTCTCTTAATTAATTATCTAAACACTAAATCCGGGTTTGTCATTTTTGTAAATATTATATTTGGCATGGTGTGTGTGTGTGTGTGTGTGTGTGTGTGTGTGTGCAACATGTTCCTTTCATAAAGTTTAACAACTGAACGTCTTACTTTATTACACCTGTGAAGACGGGAATTTTTATTGTTTATTTTATGCGTCCACTGGGGTTCATGTAACACACAGTACATAACAACAGTTTACATGTGCCATAACATACCTATTATTATTATTATTATTATTATTATTATTATTATTATTATTATTATTATTATTATTATTAATTGTTTTATTTCAAGCTCAATGTCGGGAGAGTCCTTGTGGATGTGTGGACACCAGAAGAGCCCATGCAACACTCACCGGTACTGCCTCAGTTGTTCAAAGTGCACACGAAAAACCCCTACTGCACTTTCTAAATTATGGTCAGCTGAAATCTGGAATCTCTCTAATTCCAGACTCATATATGAAAGGCAGAGGAAACGTCCTTCGCCATCGTCAGAACTTTCAGGTTTCTCTTTTGCTGAGAACCTTGGTCCTCGCTGCACGAGGTTTTTTAGCTCATCGGGTCAGAAGAGCACTCTAGTGTCTTCGGAAACATGTGAGCCCCACCCCCGAAGGAGGGACTGAAAGTTCGAGAGGTTCATTACCTCCCCCTGCTAGGGAGGTGCAGATGAGCACATTCAGAGTAGTGCAATACACCGCATATGAAGGAGAAACACCTCGTGTCTCACATCTTGGGTGGCATGTTGCACCCTCCCTCGAGGTAGGAGCTACACTGTACTCATCACATCCTGAATATCATATTGCGCCCTCCATCAAAGGAGAAGCTGCACTGTACCCATCACATCCTGAGTATCTCATTGCGCCCTCCCTCAGAGGAGAAGCTGCACTGTACCCATCACAACGATGGATTGGATAAACAAGGTTCCGACATGTCTATATCGCCTGACCAGTCATCGACTGGTCACTGGTTAATATCTGGTAGCTCCAATAACTATACAGATACATAGACTCAGTCGAATATGCGGTAGAGGTGATCACAATACGCTGTTAGGTATATTTCTATCTTAATGCCTCCAAAGAGAAAATTTAGGATCGACAACGTCTTTTCCTTCCTGTTAAGGGCTTCTTTGATATTTCGGTCTCAACCATATCACAGAGGATTGTCACTATCATCATTATGAAGTTACCGATTGAGACCTTTATTTATGAAACTAAAACCCCATGAGCCTACTTAATCATTCTTCCTTGGATGGTGTCATGAAGGCAGCATTTTGGCGATCACATATTCCTACCTCCCATCTTTGGCACAAAGGAGCACATGCATTTTTCTCTGGAACACATAGTTACTGCACAACATGTGGCCCAGGGAGACCAATATACCGAAAAGTTTATCTCTCCCCCAAATGGCGAGTAAATTTCATTTTTCTGTTTCTGGTCCTTTTTAACACATCAACTAAACCATTTAACAAATTCAGCTACGCAATAGGGATGGAATATGCATTATTTCTATTAGAATGTCTTTTTGGAGGGGTGGGGAAACTTTTAATTATACAATACTTACTCGCCGCTATTGTCGAATGCCCTCTTCCAACCCAGCTCTGATGTCCAGGCATAATCATCGTCTATGAAAAAGGTGACTATTCTGCGCATAGGCATGTGAGGTGCACGAGTGGACCGGGTCTTATTGAAAATTCTTCACTCTGTGGGAGGATTTATTCACATCAAACGGATTAAGATCTTCGTCACGAAAAAGAATAAGCTACAAAACAGAGATATGTATTACGTAATTGAAATTAGTCCCCCATCCCGTACCAACAAAAACAAACAACGAAAAGCAAAACAAAACAAATGAATATAAGTTTATTATTCTGTTATTACTGAAAAACAAGGTCCTAACGATCACGACCGCATGAGTGATCAAGACCGAGTTTTCACCTCAGCCGATTGAGGGATCACTTCGAAAAGGCTGGATGTAAATAACTCTTCTAATAAGTAAAAAGTTAGTTGCTCTTCCTCATTACAGCTGAACACTGACAGAACATTCTCCTTTGCAAAATAATATGCCCAACCTTAGCTCTATTTTCTGCAACTTGTGAAGACTAACAAATGCAGTTTTCCTTATTTGAACAGTTGTCTGCAAATAAGCGTATTGCGGGCACTGTTTTAAAACGTCCATGTACTTAATTTACAAAAGGTAGCTGGGTCTTGTTTTTTAAGTTTTGATTTAAAATAATATTGTTATCATGAAGGTTAGAGATGAGACAGATCTGCATATTGTTATCATGAAGGTTAGAGATGAGACAGATCTGCATATTGTTATCATGAAGGTTAGAGATGAGACAGATCTGCATATTGTTATCATGAAGGTTAGAGAAGAGACAGATCTGCATATTGTTATCATGAAGGTTAGAGATGAGACAGATCTGCATATTGTTCATAGTTCCTTACAGACATTAACTTTGAAATATTTTGTGCTTTTCGTTCTGGTCTTTGTAATTTGACTGTCGCGTGCAGTTCTTCTAACGATGTTTGTTGTCTCAGGATACGTCTGGTTTACAAGAAATAATTGCCATTTTCCCGTTATATTTTGCGTGAGTGGAATGGGGTCGAAAACTCCTTTTCTATGAACATTTAAAATTTTCAAACGTATAATAACAAATATAGTCTACAACAAAACATCAACTCGAACATAAGTTTTTGCGGCCATAACGTGGAATTGTGTGATTGCAGAAGAAAATGGAAGAGTTTTATTTGATAAATGAATGATTGGGAGAGAATAGGTTTCATCGAAATTTTCATTTTATAAAAGGGTACATTTTAATGTACCTTGGAAAAACGTGTAGTTGTGCTAAAATTAATTTTAGGATTTGTGCGTGAAGATTAAGTGAAGAAAAGCCTATGTAGGCGGGAACTAAACATGTTAACACAAAATGCAGAAACAGACATGTAGTTTTGAGGTAACAATTGAGCCATACGTCCAAATTAAAACAATTCACTTAAATCATTACGTTGATAAAATACTGCTTCAAAAGATTTCTATTAGGTTAAAACCAACATAATTATGTAAATATCCCTTTAATATTTCTTTTCTTTTCTTTCTATATTTTCGATTCTTTTCCAAAATGCAAGCCATATGCCTTATAAGTGTTTTTTTTAAATCTTCTTATTTTTAGACGTGCAAACGTCTTTAAACTTTGCAAAATATCCTTGTAAATTCGTATAAACCCTTTAAGTCCTTGAATGACACGTTGCTCACCACTCGAAAGAATAACAAGACACGTTTTCACTCCGCTGGGTCCATTATAAGCTGCTTTTCATCTTAATTTTGTGTCTAGAATTGTATACTGAGGTGATTTGTATTTCTGTAGCAACTCTGTCGTCAAAATAGTCCAATTACCTGGTTTGTATTGCATGTAGTGTGTTGAATATTTTTTAATTGTCTACCAATATCAATTTCCCTGGAGAATTTGTATATTGGGTCATTAGATATGAACGTTTTACAGAAGTCATTTTCGAACTTATTTCACATTTCCAGTTAAAATA